>CM060974.1:45362838-45432838 GCA_030765045.1 Tenodera sinensis
GATATTTTTATGACAAATGAAATGCATATCTTGAATTTTCTGGCTATAGCTCCTGTAGTCGTATTTACTCTGGACGACTTTTGCATAACTGGTAAACCGCAAGAGATAAACCAAATCTTAATATACAAAAAAAAAGTAGATCTCACTAAAACACACAGTTTATGTACAAATAAATTATTTATACAGTGAATCATTTCGGAGATATTCCTTATTATTTGTGAGAGATTTGCAATACTTAAATTTTCGTCAATTGGAAGATCATTATTCATTTTTTATATCTTAGCCGTGCAAAGAGATCGAAATCAAGATTTGACTATCGCTGTATTCCCATATTTCCCTTGCACTTACAAGGAAATAAGCAATAAGATAATTTGTACAAATGTTTATCTTAACTAATACGAAGAAGATATAGGAATAAGAGTTTGTAAGAATAGTTAGTGCAAGAGTAGAGAAAGTCATGTGAGTGCAACACATCAGATTTTTATATATCATATTGGTTGTTAGTTTTCTTCATAAATATGCAGATCAATTAATTACCTACAACCGTACACTACAGTTCACCCAACGTTTGGAACAGATTCATGAAAAGGAAGTTAATTTTGACGAGGCAGCAGCTTACAAAGTGACGGAGAGTGCCGTTAAGCTCACTGAAAGGCGATACGCGCTAGTATCTTCATGTCGACTGTAAACTTAGTGTTATACGATACCATACTTATTCTTTAATATGGTCGCTTTTGTCCGAGATTGAATGGAAAATAAGTCCCTCAGTTTTCATTCACACGCTGCTACAAAGGGAAGTGCAGCATGTGAAGATGATATGGGCTCTATTGGGCGTGTCGCGGACCACCTCGATCCTAAATGAACAGTCACTTCCCCTCCCCTCAGTGCCACTGTGGACTTACTATGCACTCCTCTTACATTGTATTGCTTCATTGCCTCCATCCGCAAAAATTCTGCGTCATACAGTTGTTCTTTCACTTCTGTATTATGTGCTTACTGTAAAGTAGAGCAAGTATGCCTTCTTCTTCTTCCTCCTCCTCCTCTTCTTCCTCTTCCTCCTCCTCTTCATCTTCCTGCTCCTCTTATTCCTCTTTTTCCTCCTACTCCTCCTCCTCTTCCTTCTCTTCCTCTTCCTCCTCTTCCTGCTCCTCCTCTTCTTCCTCCCCTTCCTCTTCCTCCTCCTCCTTCTCTTCCTCTTCCTCCTCCACTTTCTCTTCCTCCTCTTCCTCCTCCTCTTCCTCCTCCTTTTCCTCCTCCTCTTTCTCTTCATCCTCCTCTTTCTCTTCCCCCTCCTCTTTCTCTTCCTCCTCCTCTTTCTCTTCCTCTTACTCCTCCTTCTCTTCCTCTTCCTCCTCCTCCTTTTCCTCCTCCTCATCCTCTTACTCCTCTACTTCATCCTCTTTCTCCGCCTCCCCTTCCTCCTCTTCTTCCTCCTGCTCCTCTTTCTCCTCCTCTACTTCCTCCTCCTCTGCCTCCTCCTCTGCCTCCTCCTCCTCCTCTTCCTGCTCTTCCTCCTCCTTTACTTCCTCCTCCCCTTCCACCTCCCCTTATTCCTCTTCTTCCTCCTGCTCCTCTTTCTCCTCCTCTATTTCCTCCTCCTCTGCCTCCTCCTCCTCCTCTTCCTGCTCTTCCTCCTCCTTTACTTCCTCCTCCCCTTCCACCTCCCCTTATTCCTCTTCTTCCTCCTGCTCCTCTTTCTCCTCCTCTATTTCCTCCTCCTCTGCCTCCTCCTCCTCTGCCTCCTCCTCCTCCTGCTCTTTCTCCTCCTCTACTTCCTCCTCCTCTTCCTCCTCCATTATTACCCACTCCCCTTCCTCCTTCCCTTACTCCTCCTCTTCTTCCTCCTGCTCCTCTTTCTCCTCCTCTACTTCCACCTCCTCTTCCTCCTCTTCCTCCTCCCCCTCTTCCTCCTCCTTTACTTCCTCCCCCCTTCCTCCTCCCCTTACTCCTCCTCTTCTTCCTCCTGCTCCTCTTTCTCCTCCTCTACTTGCTCGTCCTCCTCTTCCTCCTCCCCTCTTTCTCCTCTTCCTCCTCCTTCACTTCCTCCCCCCCTTCCTCCGCCCCTTACTCCTCCTCTTCTTCCTCCTGCTCCTCTTTCTCCTCCTCTACTTCCTCCTCCTCTTCCTCCTCCTCTTCCTCCTCCTCTTCCACCTCTTCCTCCTCTTCCTCCTCCTTTACTTCCTCCTGCTCCTCTTTCTCCTCCTCATCTTCCTCCTCCTCTTCCTGCTCTTTCTCCTCCTCTACTTCCTCCTCCTCTTCCTCCTCCTTTATTACCCACTCCCCTTCCTCCTTCCCTTACTCCTCCTCTTCTTCCTCCTGCTCCTCTTTCTCCTCCTCTACTTCCACCTCCTCTTCCTCCTCTTCCTCCTCCCCCTCTTCCTCCTCCTTTACTTCCTCCCCCCTTCCTCCTCCCCTTACTCCTCCTCTTCTTCCTCCTGCTCCTCTTTCTCCTCCTCTACTTGCTCGTCCTCCTCCTCTTCCTCCTCCCCTCTTTCTCCTCTTCTCCTCCTTCAGTTCCTCCCCCCCTTCCTCCGCCCCTTACTCCTACTCTTCTTCCTCCTGCTCCTCTTTCTCCTCTACTTCCTCCTCCTCTTCCACCTCTTCCTCCTCTTCCTCCTCCTTTACTTCCTCCTGCTCCTCTTTCTCCTCCTCATCTTCCTCCTCCTCTTCCTCCTCTTTCTCCTCCTCTACTTCCTCCTCCTCTTCCTCCTCTTCTTCCTCCTCCTCTACTTCCTCCTCCTCTTCCTCCTCCTCTTCCACCTCTTCCTCCTCTTCCTCCTCCTTTACTTCCTCTTCCTCCTCTTTCTCCTCCTCATCTTCCTCCTCCTCTTACTCCTCTTCTTCCTCCTCCTCTACTTCCTCCTCCTCTTCCTCCTCTTTCTCCTCCTCTACTTCCTCCTCCTCTTCCTCCTCTTCTTCCTCCTCCTCCTCTTCCTCCTCCTCTTCCACCTCTTCCTCCTCTTCCTCCTCCTTTACTTCCTCTTCCTCCTCTTTCTCCTCCTCATCTTCCTCCTCCTCTTACTCCTCTTCTTCCTCCTCCTTTACTTCCTCCTCCTCTTCCTCCTCTTTCTCCTCCTCTACTTCCTCCTCCTCTTCCTCCTCTCCCTCTTCTCCTACTTCTACTACTTCTTCTATTTCTAATTCTTCTTCTACTTCTAATTCTTCTTCTACTTCTTCTTTTTCTTCTTCTCCTTTTTCTTCTTCTCCACTTCATGACATAGACAATCAAGTGCCTGTTCCGCCTTCAAAGCACTCCAGCCATCGTTCCCTGAGTCTGCCCACCGATCTGCTACCTTTAGGATGATAATCTATTATTTGTTTAGGAAATCTGATATATGGTATTCTTTCGACATGTTTCTTTCACTTTCGTTTGTAATCTTTTAGCCTATCATTTATCCTAAAAATCTGATGTGTTGCACTCACATGACTTTCTCTACTCTTGCACTAACCATTCTTACAAACTCTTATTCCTATATCTTCTTCGTGTATGTTAAACATTTGTACAAATTATCTTATTGCTTATTTCCTTGTAGGTGCAAGGAGAATATTGGAATACAGTAGGGTTTGTGCGATAGTCAAATCTTTTAAAGCTTTGAGATTCCGTTCTCTTTGTACACGTAACATATAAAAAAATGAACAACGATGGCCCATTTCACGAAAGTTCCAAGTTTTCCGAAACTCACACACATAACAAGGTATATCTCCGAAATGGTTCACCCTACAAGAAAATTTATTGAGAAATAAATTGTGTATTTCAGCAAGATCTAAATTTTTTGTATAGTATAATTTGGTCTATCTCTAACGGTTTACCAGTTATGCAAAAGTCGTCCAGAGTAAATACGACTAAAGGGGCTATAGCCAGAAAATTCAAGATATACGTTTCATTTGTCATAAAAATATCTCAAGCATATGACATTTTAATAAAAATCGTTAGAGCCATTTTCAAGAAAATCAAAATTTTCGAAAAATGTTCCACGTAAAGGGTAGTTTAGGGTGGGGCTATTTTCTTCAAAATCTTCGTGTCTCATCCTTGAACGACGTTAAACTTAAATGCCAACTTTGGTTTTTAACTGACTTTTCGTGTTTGAGCTATGCTGTCCACAGACTGGCAGACTGACAGACACACAGGCACACAGACACACACACGGACCTTTTTCTAAAAATGGTTTTTTTGGATTCAGGGGGCCTCAAAACATGTATTTCCGGTGAAATCTCGACTTCGAATTTTTGGGTGGAATACAATACTTCCCCTACTTACCAGTAGAGAAAGTAAAAATTGAACCACAGAGGCAGTGTAATCCAAATTTAGTATGTGATAAAAAGATTTAGGTTGCTGAAATGGTAATTGTGGGTTTTTAGATTTTTCACAGGTGCATTGCCTTGACCCATTTACATAATCAACATGGCTATGTCCAATTGAATTACGAGAAGCAAGCGACATGTGCAATGTTATGCAATGTGCCTGTTAGTTAACACTCTTGTCACTTTGTGACGTACACAGTAAAAGTCGTGAAATTGGGATCGCTATCCGCATTCCATTATATTGTAGAACAGAATAGAATAGCCTTTGGTTCAGGTTTCCAAGTTGTTACTGTGTACACAAAATGTCCAGAGTTTTCTTCACTTGTCAGTCTACTGCAATTCTCGGCTGTCAAGCGTCAGAACATGGTTTTCAAACCCGGATTCCAATACAGCTATGAGAATAACCGTGTCTATAGAGTATAATATAACGGTGGGATTGTGTATATATACACAGCACAGGGAAATGAAAGAAGAAGCGGCTTGAGGGAGGCAGGCGGCTGAAAAAGAGAGGCTGGGTGAACATTACATTCACTTGTTTACTGCTAAAGTGCACTAAAGTACATTTGCTTGGAGCAAAACCTCTCTGTGAACAGCGGAACTAAAAAACGAAAAGCTGCTTAAAAACAGAAGTTGATATTTAAGTTTAATATCTTTCAAGGATGTGACACGAAGATTTTAAACACAATTCCTCTACCACAAACTACGCTTTACATGAAACTTTTTTCGAAAATGTCGATTTTCTTAAAAATGACTGAAGATTTTCACTAAAATGCCATATGTTTACATATTCTTATGGTAAATGAAATGCTGTTTACTCTTGATGAAGTTTACATAACTGGTAAACCTTAAGAGACAGACCAAGTCCTATACAAAAATCTGATGTGTTGCACTCACATGACTTTCTCTACTCTTGTACTAACCATTCTTACAAACTGTTATTCCTATATCTTCTTTGTGTTAGTTGAGATAAACATTTGTACAAATTATCTTATTGCTTATTTCCTTGTAGGTGCAAGAGGAATATTAGAATACTTTGAGCGATAGTCAAATGTTTTAAAGCTTTGAAATTTCGTTCTCTTTGCACGCTTAACATATAAAAAATGAACAACGATGCTCCATTTCACGAAAGTTTTGTTTCCCTAATCTAACACAAATAACAAGGAATATCCTCAAAATGGTTCACTCTACAAAAAATGTATTCAGACAAATTTTGTGTTTTAGTGAGATCTACATTTTTTGTATGTTAAAATTTTGTCTATCTCTTACGGTTTGCGAGTTATTAAAAAAGCATCCAGAGTAAACAGGACTGCATAGGCTATAGCCAGAAAAATCAAAATATACATTTCATTTGTCATACAAATATCTTAAAGATAGGTATGACATTTTAATCAAAATCGATAGTCATTTTCAAGAAAATCAAAATGTTCGAAAAATTTTCCATGTAAAGGGTAATTTAGGGTGGGGCTATTTTATCAAAATCTTCGTAAATACCAACTTTCGTTTTTAACCAACTTTTCGTTTTTGAGTTATGCTGTCCACACACACACACACACACACACACACACACACACACACACACACACACACACACACACACACACACACACACACACACACACACACACACACACACACACACACAGACCTTTCGCTAGAAATGCTTTTTTTTTTTGGATTCAAGGGGCCTCAAAACATGAAATCTTGACATCAAATTTTTGGGTGGAGTACAATAGTTCCACTTACTATACATAGTAGAGAAATTAAACATTTGGTTACATACCAAACTTCTTCTTTTCCTGATTATCCTCCCCTTATGTAGGACTTCACCCTCCTAGAGTCAGACGCCTGTCGGGGAGCAGAGGGACCTATGGACCAGAGTGAAGACCTGGAAGCGGGTGGTCAGCCAAGCACCAGGTATGATAGTGAGGAAGAGGATGCTATGAAATGCAGGTGGAATGGATGATTGGAAGTGTGACAATGGAGCAATTGGTGGAATGAATGGCGGGGGAAACCGGAGAATACGGAGAAAACCCGCCCAGACGCCGCTTCGTCCACCACGAATATCACATGCGGGTTCCTGGGATCGAACCCAGGCCACCTAGGTGGTAGGCGAGCGGTCTAACCACTCTGCACAGCGCCGCCTCATACGAAACTTCGTATTTAAATTCAGCATTTTTCAAGGATGTCACATGAAGATTCTAAGGAAGATTCCTCACCCCAGACTACTCTTACTGTTTATCAGTCATGTAAAAGTCATCAAGAGTAAATACGACTACAGGGGCTATGGATAGAAAATTCAAAATATACATTTCATTTGTCATAAAAATATCTCAAACATATGACATTTTACTCAAAACCGTTAGAGCCATTTTCAAGAAAATCTAAATTTTTGAAAAATTTTCCATGCAAAGGGTAGTTTAGGGTAAAGGAACTTTGTTCAAAATATTTGTGTCATCTCAACTGTTTTTAACCGACTTTTCGTTTTTGAGTTATGCTTTCTTTTAGTTTAGGGGGCCTCAAAACATATATCTCCAGCGAATCTGGACATCGACTTTTTGTGTGGAATACAATACATTTCCTAGTTACTATAGCTGGTAGAGAAATTAATAGTTTGTGTATATATATTTTAGAAAATTAAATAAAATACTGAGGATTTGGAATGCACGCCCCGGTTTAGTAAACTAGGTCCTCTGGTTCCCAGGGGTCCCAGGTCTACTGATTTTGCAGGAGATCTGCTAAAAACTGAACGCACTTCAAAATATCCTGCTTTTTATGCATTTTCCATTTTTAGACACTATTTTCCTTAATATCATATAATTTGCTCTTACGAAAACGATTTTCAGGCAAGGCATTTCCCTCGTGTATAAAAACAAAACATTAATATAATCACCTGTATACATAAACAGTATACCACATCTGTTGTTTCTGCATCGCGAACTATCCTTGACTGCTACATTAAACCTGAACATTTGAATTCCACTGAAATAGATAAAGTTGAATACAGGGATCCAAAGGTATTTCTTTCTGTGGAAAACATGTATTTTGTACCAAAGCTCAAATATCTTTAACAAAATCATCCAAGTTTTCAAATTACATTGTGTTGATTTTTACGTTTGAGTCAGTTCGCGACATACTAGTCGTTTTTCATTAAGTGATCCTCTTCTTACAATGTTGGAAGTGTTAGAACCAGCTAAAATCCAAACAGTTCAGTCAATTGCATCACGGTTTCCTAATTTGGTGAAAGCAGAAGAATGGAGCCTATTGCGCAATAGCTACAGACATTCCATGTGGCAGTAACTCTAGAGTGCAAAAATTTTGGAGCAAATATTTATTATTATTACTAATTATTATCATTATTAATTATTATCATCATTAATTATTATTATCATTATCATTACTATTATTATCAATATCATCTTCATTATCATTATCATTTTACCATCATAATTATCACCACCATTATCACCACTATTATCACTACCATCATCATCACTATCATCACCACAATCGTCACCACTATTGTCACCACTATCGTCACCACTATTATCACCACTATTATCACCACTATCATCACCACTATCGTCACCACTATTCTCACCACTATTGTCACCACTATCATCACCACTATTGTCACCACTATCATCACCACTATTATCACCACTATCATCACCACTATCGTCACCACTATCATCACCACTATTGTCACCACTATTGTCACCACTATGATCACCACTAAGATCACCACTATTGTCACCACTATCATCACCACTGTTATCACAACTATTGTCACCACTATCATCACAACTATGTCACCACTATCGTCACAACTATGTCACCACTATTGTCACCACTATTATCACCATTATCTTCACCACTATTATCACCACCATCATCACCACTATTATCACCACTATTATCACCAATATCACCACCACTATTGTCACCACAATTATCACCACTACCATCACCACTATCACCACTATTGTCACCATCATCACCACTGTCATCACCACTATTATCACCACTATCATCACCACTATTTTCACCACTATTATCACCAATATCACCACCACTATTGTCACCACAATTATCACCACTACCATCACCACTATCACCACTATTGTCACCATCATCACCACTATTGTTGCCACTATTATTACTACCTTCTGTTATTACTACCATTATTATTATTACTATTATTATTATTATTATTATTATTGTTATTACTATTATTATTATTATTATTATTATTATTATTATTATTATTATTATTATTATTATTATTATCATCATCATCATCATTCTTATTATTGTCATACATATGTATACACTAAGCAAAATGCCAGTTAAAAATCTATTGTTTTCTCCTGCTTTTTTCAAATCAAATTATCTGCTTTTACTTCGGCAGACATGGCAACACTGACTGGGGTGGAGTATTTTGGATCTTTATTTATTTATTTGTATTAACAGGATCTAGGAAGGTAGAAAAATAAGTTTTGATAATAATGGTTTGTAGGTGGAGAAGGTGATGCGGTGTCAACCAGCCGTTTGACCACATTGCCGCTGATGGTAGGCACGTCAGTTTGAAAATAAGGATGTCAATGGTTGATGTGACGCTTGTGACAGTTGGTCAATAGGGTCCTTCCTTTTCCCCGTCCGCAGTGTTGCCCACATTACACGCATTCTGATGTTAATATCCTCCTCAGCCTTTGTGCTCACGAGGGCCAAAGTGGCCCAACAGTCTCTCACCTCGTCATCGATCCTGCTCCAAGGAAACACCTTCCAGCCTTGGTTATCTTCATCTACAAACTCGCAGCCTCATGTGCTCCTTTCACACCACTTTCTCTACTCACTCTGCTACAAATATATATTCTTAGAACACTTGATTCTCCTGTAAACTTAATATTCAACGAAATAATTTTTGCTTTCTCTACTGGTAAGTAGGGAAAGTATTGTATTCCACCCAAACACTCGATGTCGAGATTTCACCGGAAATATATGTTTTGAGGACCCCTGAATCCAAAAAAAAAAGCATTTTTAGAAAACTCAGAAACAAAAAGTCGGTTAAAAACCAAAGTTGGTATTTAAGTTTAATGTCTTTCAAGGATGCGACACGAAGGTTTTGAAGAAAACAGTACCACCCCTAAACTACCCTTTACATGGAAAATTTTTCAAAAATTTTTATTTCCTTGAAAATGGCTCTAACGATTTTGATTAAAATGTCATATGTTTGAGCTATTTTTTATGACAAATGAAATGTATATCTTGAATTTTCTGGCTATAGCCCCTGTAGTCGTATTTACTCTGGACGACCTTTGCATAACTGGTAAATCGTTAGAGATAGACCAAATCATACTATACAAAAATGTAGATCTTGCTAAAATACACAATTTATGTCCAAATAAATCTTCTTGTAAGGTGAACCATTTCGGAGATATTCCTTGTTATGTGTGTGAATTTCAGAAAACTTACAACTTTCGTGAAATGGAACATCGTTGTTCATTTTTTTATATGTTAAGTGTACAAAGAGAACGGAATCTCAAAGCTTTAAAACATTTGACTATCACACAAAGTCTACTGTATTCTAATATTCCCCTTGCACCCACAAGGAAAAAAGCAATAAGATAATTTGTATAGATGTTTATCTCAACTAACACGAGGAAGATATAGGAATAAGAGTTTGTAAGAATGGTTAGTACAAGAGTAGAGAAAGTCATGTGAGTGCAACACATCAGATTTTTCGGTAAATAAGCAATTTATCCATGTGTGTTTTAGCTGCTAAATTGCATATTTCAGTTCCTAGGTTAAATGCAGATAGATACATCCATAGTATATTAATTTTAAGATATTTGTGTAGTTGCACTTCCTGAAATACCTTAAGAGATATAACGATTTACTAATTTTACCACATACGTATGCTTTCAATATGGTCAGCCCAAGTTAGTCGATTACCCAATACAATACCAAGAATTTATGTGTTTTTACTTCTGAGACGATGTCACCTTGTATCTATAGAATTATATTACCATTGTATTTTTTTAAGATATTGAAATACATCATATTGATTTTCTGCATGTTGCAATGTAAGTTTACAGATTGAAAATAGCTCTGCAATTCAGAGGCGATGTTATTTAGAGTGGTATTCAGCCCTTCTATTGATTTATACCAGCATGTAGCTCTTGTATCATCTGCATAGGTTACGCCAGTGGTATTTGGTGAACATTTTTCACATTAATATACTTCTTCTTCAGATTACCCTCCCCTTATGTAGGACTTACACCCCCTAGGACTTACAAGACAGTGCCTAGGGCCACTGGCTTTTACTACTATGGCATCACAGGCGGTGACACTGATGATACATGGAATGAAGATGGAGCACCGGTGGAATGAGATGGCGGGGGAAACCGGAGCACCCGGAGAAAACCCGCCCTGACGCCGCTTCGTCCACCACGAATACCAAATGCGGGTCACTGGGATCGAACTCGGGCCGCCTAGGTGGTAGGCGAGCGCGCTAACCGCTCGGCCACGGCGCCGCCGGCCATTACTACTATACTTAATAAATAATAATGAACCTAACACGGAGCCTTGTGGAACGCCAAATTTCGCAATATCTAATTTTGATCTTACCTTTTTAAAGTATTTCCCTTTTTTTATATCTTGAATTCTCTGGGAATGTTCTCAGAAATACTCTTGATTATGGATGGCCTTTGCATAAGTGATAAACCGTAACAGATATACAAAATCTTACTACACAAAAACTGTACAATTCCTTAAAACACACATTTTATGTCAAGTGCATTTTTTCTTTGCGGAATGAACCATATCGAAATATTTTTTGTCTGAATTCTCCAATATTTATAGGCACTTTTCTCAAGTGGGGAGTTGTTATTCATTTATTTCTGTGCTGGTCATGCAAAGAGAATGGAATGTCAAAGACATCAGATAGTGATCAGCTCTTAAAATATTGGACTATCGCTTAAGCCTACCGATTTACATTGAAACTATTGAGGAAATATGTAATGAGATCATTTCTACAAACAGAAAATAAGCTTTTTATTATGTTATGCTTATGAGTGAGTACGCAAATCAGGTATCTTTTTCTATATTTTGGTCGTCAAAGACCATGTCGTATTTCTATTAAATTCACAAACACATTTACTCTCTCACACATATACACTTCCAGACTCAAAGGTGGATGGCAATAATACTGGTTAAAGAAAATTGCCATTCTCCAACCGGGAATGGAACCCGAGACCTCTAGCACGCTAACCACCAGACTACAAAGGCAATCACATTTCGTTGAAGGTACAAACGTGATAGATGAAACTAAATCGGTAGTGAGGTATTTAAATGTTAGGGTCCCTCACGCTGGCTCGTGCCCCTCGTTCAAGTTCCAACACACCCGTATAGTGCTCTCATCTCATCCCTTCCTCCGAGTGGTCTAACATACAATTGGCCCGGGTGTGCACAGTGTGGAATCCCCTCCATAAACTCAAGACATGCATTTTACATATCATAAAGTATATCTCAAGTATGCAATATTTTAATTTGAACCTTAGAGCCATTTTGGAAAAAAAAAATCATATTTTCAAAAACTCTGACATATGAAGAGTAATTTCGTGTGGAGCGATTTTCATAGAAATTTTGGTATTATGTCTTTATAAGATACTGAATTTAAATACCAAGTTTAGTATTTATTTGATATTTCGTTTTTGAGTTCTGGAAACAGACACATACACGAAACATTTACTAAATTTTTTATTCTGTGGACGTCAAAACATGTATTGCTAATGAAATCTAGATATTGAATTTTTGGATGGAATACAGTAATTCGCTAAAATAGATACTATAGGTACGTATATAAAAATAATCATATTAACATTGAAGCTAAAGATACTTCCATTAAAAAGATAAGGATGGAACTGATGATAAACTTACTGTCTGTTCACCAGCTCATGGTCTAAGGGGAATGAAGGGCAGAGGAGAGATATTCCACGTAGCTTTGTAAACTTCCTCGCAAACGTTGCTCTGCTGGTCATGTTGCCAATTTAACTCCAATGTTATTCGTGCTATGTTTACTCGCTGCTAATTTCTCTTAATTTCAGTTGTAAAATCATATTTGTCACTAGTTTTATGTCGAAAGTAATGGTAAAAGTAATGCAGAAGCAGATAATCCTGTGCCTAGGAGCGCTGTGAAGTCTGCTATGATATTGTGTTGCAGAACAAAGCGGTTCAGAGTGACAGTTCTATGTGTAATCAAACAAACCTAAAGAGGCTCTTAAAGCAGAAACATTTTATGTTTTATTGGGCTACGCTGTCGTTTGTTTGCCCATACACGTGATCTCAGTCCCGTTGAACTAACTTGACCCAGGTAGAATTAACATTTAAAGAAATGTAACAGGCGACTTATTCTTACAGAAATTGCACGATATAATGCTCGAGGATATATCACGTAAGACCGAAACAGACTGGCAGGGTTTTGAAAAATATAAAAAAGGCAGAAAACGATCAGTGGGACAAAGACGGAGTAGTTGGAAATATCGTTTACTTTTTATAAGCTAAAGTGTACTGCATGAACTGAAAATAACATTTAAATTGTTGAGCGATTTGTTTGCTATAATCCTATATCTTTTATTCCTATATCTTCTTCGTGTTAGTTGAGATAAACATTTGTACAAATTACCTTATTGCTTATTTCCTTGTAGGTGCAAGGGGAATATTAGAATACAGTAGGCTTTGTGCGATAGTCAAGTCTTCTGAGATTCTGTTCTCTTTGCACCGCTAACATAAAAAATGAACAACGATATTGCATTTGACAAAAGTTTGTTTTCCGAAACTGACACAAATAACAAGAAATATCTCCGAAGTGCTTCACTCTACAAAAAAGTTATTTGGACATAAATTATGTTTTAGCAATAGGTATCTACATTTTTTGTATAGTAAGATTTTGTCTATCTCTTACGGTTTACCAGTTATGCAAAGGTCATCCAGAGAATAGCACTCCGTGGGCTATAGCCAGAAAATTCAAGATATACATTTCATTTGTCATAAAAATATTCAAACATAATTGGCATTTTAATGAAAATCGCTCGAGCCATTTTTGAGAAAATCAAAATTTTCGAAAACTTTTCATGTAAAGAGTAGTTTAGGGTGGGGGATTTTTTTGTTTTGAAAATCTTCGTGTCGTATCCTTGAAAGATATTGAACTTAAATATCAACTTTGGCTTTTAAGAGATACTGGGAATGAAATTTGAAAGTTCTTCATTTCTTGATATACTTTTTTGAAATTTTTACTGTGTTTGTATTTATATGATAATAGGATGTACACCAAATTTCATTAAAATTGGACAATACGTTTATGATATATAAATTATTTTATGAATTTAATATATACATTTTCAAAATGTGACCCGCGTTTACTGACTTTTCAAAATTGGTTTCTATTAGCAGAACTGGTACTCTAAAACATGGGTAACAATTGTATGAAGAGATATTTCAAATACGTTTGCTGATTATGCTGTACATATTTTTTTAATAACAAAGAAAATTTAATAGTAAAAATTATTGATTTTTTCATACAAAACAAATGTTTTTGGTATTCATGTTAATGATAACATAAATATTGAATCATAGCTTTGTTTAGCTGGTATTTATGAATACTTTTGGAAATGTTCATTGAATTTGAAGGAAAACTCAGGCGCGAACTACATTTGGAATATGCAGAAATGTAGTTTTGAGAAAAACAGGCTTTTGTATAGGAGCATCCTGTGTACGTTAAGGGAAGAGCACTATTTGAAAGGGCTGTAATGACCACATGGAGTGGAGGATATGAAAAATGTTAGCTGATCTAAATGCCTAGGAGTTCCAGGAACATTTTAATGTAAAAAACAATTTTCGACTTTTTGACAATTTTGACCAAAATTTCGCTCCTAGTGTCCCTTAACCGACTTTTCGTTTTTGAGTTATGCTGTCCACAGACTGACAAACACACACACACACACACACACACACACACACACACACACACACACACACACACACAGGACCTTTTTTTAAAAATGCTTTTTTTTTTTTTTTTTTTGGATTTAGGGAGTCTCAAAACATATTTCCGGTGAAATCTCGACATCGAATTTTTGGGTGGAATACGATACTTCCTCTACTTACCAGTAGGGAAAGTAAAAAGAAGTGAAATATAAACTTTCATGGCTAAACCTGGCAATGATACGACTTATTCCATCCTCTTACCCTACCTGCTACTTTGTTTCACTCGTAGCCTGAACTTCTGTTATAATTGCATAAATAACTCTTATTTCCTTTACTTATACGTTGGAAAGTGTAGATGCAGCTTCTGGTACAAGGAGCGCGGCCAAATTGTACGTCACCTGCTTTTGTCTTCAGCTTGATTCCAGACCTCCCCTCGTAACGTTATGTTGACTCCCCTTCACGTACGTTCGGCGACGCGCATGGAGAGGGTGTTTACTCCAAAACAAATAATCCATCTTCAGCGTCGCGACGCCGTCTCCTACAGCCACCAAGGGCAATCCCTACAAACAAGAATCACAGTATCTCACTGCTATTGCAAGCACTTGAATAAAAGGAAGAGAAAAGATCATATAGACACATATAAAGACATATTAAAAGCCTACTTCTGATATACGGTGGTATTAAAGCATGTCTAATACTTTAACATAAATCTTCGATACAAACCCCCTGAATTCAAAAAAACACTTTTAGAAAAGGGTCCGTATGTGTTTGTGTGTGTCTGTGAACAGCATAACTCGCAAACAAAAAGTTAGTTAAAAACCAAATTTGGTATTTAAGTTTAATACCTTTTAAAAACGCGACACGAGGATTTTGAAGAAAATTTCTCCACCCCAAACTACCCTTGACGTGGAACATTTTTCGAAAAGTTTGATTTTCTCAAAGATGGTTCTAACGATTTTTATTAAAATGCCAGATGTTTAAGATATTTTTATAGCAAATGAAATGTATATTTTGAATTTTATGGCTATAGCCCATGTAGTCCTGTTTACTCTTGACTTTTATGTTTTGGCGGTCACATCGCTCTCTCACAACCCCCAGAATGTCTGGAGGACCACACCTGTCGTTGGTTTACGGGTCTCACCGACCTGACCAGGAGAATTGTCAAAATAAATCCACAGACCATATCCTCTGATTACCAATCAGAGGACGTATTACATGCCATGACAGGTCAGCATGTTAGGGGTTTTATAGAGAAATTAGAGAAATGGAGAGGTTGGAAAAATAAAGAGTCCCTAGCCCTCAGGAACCCTATCAGCATCGGGGTTGGAAGAGAACAAGAGATGACCAATGTAAGGTCCGATAGAAAAGTTACAGTGAGGAGCAAAACACCAGTAAGTGGAAGTAATGTTCTGCTCAGCTTGGGTACCTTGTGGTCGCTATTCACATATCCCCTAGACGAAACCCCTGAGTAGAATACACTTAATATATACCTGTAAGAATACTAAAGTTGGTTGAATAATTTGAGCACACTATGATTGGAAACAAATTTGAATTATGTGCATGTATATAGGCAAAAACGTATATTAGAAAACACTATTTGACACATTTTGCAGTGGTGCACCTAATGTTGCACCTGTGTTAATGTGTATTATTTGGTATTTAGCATATCACTTAAACCAATACATAAAAATCTGATGTGTTGCACTCACATGACTTTCTCTACTCTTGTACTAATCATTCTAACAAACTCTTATTCCTATATCTTCTTCGTGTTAGTTAAAATAAACATTTGTACAAATTATCTTATTGCTTATTTCCTTGTAGGTGCAAGGGGAATATTGGAATACAATAGGCTTTGTGCGATAGTCAAATCTTTTAAAGCTTTGAGATTCCGTTCTCTTTGTACACGTAACATATAAAAAAAGTGAACAACGATGAACCATTTCACGAAAGTTCCAAGTTTTCCGAAACACACACACATAACAAGGTATATCTCCGAAATGGTTCACCCTACAAGAAAATTTATTGAGACATAAATTATGTATTTTAGCAAGATCTACATTTTTATATAGTATAATTTGGTCTATCTCTAACGGTTTACCAGTTATGCAAAAGTCGTCCAGAGTAAATACGACTACAGGGGCTATAGCCAGAAAATTCAAGATATACATTTCATTTGTCATAAAAATATCTCAAACATGTGACATTTTAATCAAAATCGTTAGAGCCATTTTCAAGAAAATCAAAATTTTCGAAAAATTTTCCATGTAAAGGGTAGTTTAGGGTGGGGCTATTTTCTTCAAAATCTTCATGTTACATCCTTGAACGACATTAAACTTAAATACCAACTTTGGTTTTTAACCGACTTTTCGTTTTTGAGCTATGCTGTCCACAGACTGACGACACACAGACACACAGACACGCACACGGACCTTTTTCTAAAAATGCTTCTTTTTGGATTCAGGGGGCCTCAAAACATGTATTTCCGGTGAAATCTCGACTTCGAATTTTTGGGTGGAATACAATACTTCCCCTACTTACCAGTAGAGAAAGTAAAAATGTAGATCTCGCTAAAACACACAAGTTTTGTTAAATGATATTTTTTGTTATTTTCCAGAATTCTGCAATACTTACAGACCGTTCCCACTGGGAGATCGTTATTCCTTTTTTATCTCTTGGTCATGCAAAGAGGACGAAATTTCAAAACCATCATATAGCGACCATTCTTAAAATATTTGACTTTCGCTTAAAGCCTACTGCATTCCCCTTGCACTTACAAGAAAATCAGTAATACATGTTTATCTGGATTAGTATGAAGTAGACAGAGGAATAATTGTTTGTAAGAATAGTTTGTACAAGAGTAGAGAAAGTCATGTGAGTGCAACACATCACATTTATAAGTTTTGCATTATTGTGTTTAAGTTTATGCTAGATAAAAAATGAAAGGAGTGGATACTCTGTTATGCCTCGCACGTGACCCCAAAGAGTTGCCAGAGTTAATAGTCCTTGAGTGTGTTTCCTGTGAGTGTATGCATGAAACATTCCATACACTTGTGTCTAAATGAAAACATGTAAAATAATAGGAAAGCAAAAGAGATATCGTGAATATGCAGCGTTAACTGAGTTGTAAATGAAGCTGATTTAGCTGATGCACAAAATCACGTTTCTGCAACAGCCTGGCTTGGTGACTAATTTTCGGCCATTACATTTACCTGGAGTAGTGTAGATTGTCCTGCGTTGCAAAATAGCTGTGTGTGTGTGTGTGTGTGTGTGTGTGTGTGTGTATGTGTGTGTGTGTGTGTGTTTGTGTCTGTGTGTCTATGTGTGTGTCTGTGTGTGTGTTTGTGTCTGTGTGTGTGTCTGTGTGTGTGTCTGTGTGTCTGTGTGCCTGTGTGTGTGTGTGTGTGTGTGTGTGTGTGTGTGTGTGTGTGTGTGTGTGTGTGTGGTCTGCCATCGTTAAAGATAGCTCACGTCGAAATGAAGAAGTTTTAACCAGTGTTAAGTGGCTGTATCATCTAAGTTAGTGTATGACAGAGAGATAAAGCGAGGAGAGTGAAAGGACCGAGTCAAGGTTAGGAGAAGTAAGCAGTTGTGAGCTGTAATATCACGAAAAGCTGTGGACTGCTGTCAGTAAGAGAGAACTGTATTTTTGTTCAAAACTTTAGAAGAAAAATAAAGTGACAGAAAACAACTAGACTGATTTTTTTTTACTTTCTCAACTACATATAGTAAAGTAGAGGAAGTATTATATTCCACCCAAAAATTCGATGTCGAGATTTCATCGGAAATATACGGGATGGAACGGAGGTCACTACATTAATTTAAACCAGTGGTAGATCTCCGTATTTAGAACACATATTGTATGTTACGTTTTCGTCTCTGACCATTTCCTAAGGAGATACGAATATTTTAGTTTTGTCGAAAACAAGCTGACAACACTGCAGATTGTATGGTTGGCACTTTCACTAAATTCAGTATAAACAAACTTCCTAACGGTGCGTCTTGAGAACATAAACATATACCCCGCCTTGTCCTGTGTTTGCTGTGCGAGTGTAGCCAATCACAAGTGTTAGTTCCCAAAACATTACAGAAAAGCGAAAGCGTCCGACCCGTTTACATCCACAAACCAGATCAATCGCCTGACCAACCTCAACACAACGTTGTCGACTTACTTCACGTCTGAAAGAGCAGCTTGGAGTATTCCTTCACGTCTTTTAAGTGGTTAATTATTTTGTAACCTGTGTGATATCCCATATTACTATCGCAGCTATATTCTTGTGGAATTACGCATCCAATTCGGATAAAAAACAATTACAATTTTCGAAATCGGTTGATCAAAGAACAAAATTCCATTCGACCTGTTTGTTTGTAATGCTTTTATGAAGCACATATTAGAAGGAATGTAATGACTTCACTTCCATCCTGTATATTTGAATGTAATTGTCAGGTTTTATTAAATAACCTATGAATTAAATATGGGTATTAGGTAACGGAATTAATACGTACATGTGGAATGTATGTAAGTTCTTGTTAACGGATAGATGAGAGGATCCTTCGGTTTAAACCTGCCTCTCAGCATCAGCATGACGAAAACATCTGCATCAGAGCGTTTATATAGCTTTTATTGCCTATCATTGCATTGCATACGGCTTGTTTGATATTCTAAGGTGTGCGTAGGCAATCATGGGAAAGGGGAAGGAAATGCACCGCAGAAGAATACATGTCAGCAGGACAAGGTTATAAGAAACAAGGTTTATTTAGAAAATACCTAGGATATCACTCCGAACTTTTTAAAGGATATAGGTTCATGCATTCTAGGTTCACTAATACCTATACATTAACGGAATAAATTTGTTTATTAAGGAAAATTGGAATTATTTTACCGGTTATATCATCCTTTGATCAACCAAATTTTTCACATCGAAATACATCCACAGCAGCATTTTTAAGTTGCTTTTATAATTCTGAAATGAATTGTTTTCGATTGTTTCTGAGAAAATGGGACATTTATGCTAGAAAATGTAGTTCAGAGGAAGAGCTGTTGGAAACAAAAAATGAAGAAAACAAAATCGTATAATAAGGGAAGAACTAGAAATAATCCTTTAGCAGACAAAATTACCACTTACAGGAATCGATGGAGAGAGCATGTTAATGGAGAAAGGATCCCAAGGAAAGTGTTAAACTATAGGCCTATTGGAAAAAGATATCTGGGAAGACCAAGAAAAAGATGGTCAGACATGTTTTGACGCCGGAACAGGCAGCATTCCCTAATCCATGGAGTGAAGAAGAAGAAGAAGAAGAAGAAGAAGAAGAAGAAGAAGAAGAAGAAGAAGAAGAAGAAGACAGAGAAGGAGAAAAAGAAGACATGAGTTGAATACACAGAAGCTGCCATATTTAACAGTACCCAGTGGATACCAATTTATAGAGCAAAACTCACCTAAAAATATGCAAACGTTTACCTCCATAGTGTGCCAGAGTTACGACTCGTTTTCTGTGAAGTGATGCAGAATTGACCATACAAAACAAAAGAGAAAATGTCAATATATAAGCATATACCTACACACAAAACTTATTTCATAGAATATAAACATGTTTTTGTACACATCTACAAGTTTTAACCCTAAACACGAAAGTTTTCCAAAATGGAGAGTTGCGACGTGAGCATACAAATGCCTTTTTATAGTCTTTTACAAAGTATTCTTACAAAAGCATACTCTACATAGGTATTATCTTCTTTATAATCGAAATGAATATCCATTTTGCTTTCTGTTGCAGATATAATTAAGAAGACAGTCGACTAAAGCGATAGTCAAATTTTTAAACTGCCGGTCGCTATAATTCTCCGTTCTTTGCATGTCCAACAGGACAAAAGAAGACCTAGCTCCTGAAAACCCATTACAAAGCTAATATTACGTAGAAACGACGTATTCGGTATAAATATTTTAACGAGGTCTACGTTTTTACTTTCTTCTACTACGAATAGTACCTAAGTAGAGGAAGTATTGTATTCCACCCAAAAATTCGGTATCGCGATTTCGTCGGAAATATGTTTTGAGACCCCCTGAATAAAAAAAAGCATTTGTAGAAGAAGGTTCATGTATGTGTGTCTGTGTGTGTGTGTGTGTGTGTGTGTGTGTGTGTGTGTGTGTGTGTGTGTGTGTGTGTGTGTGTGTGTGTGTGTGTGTGTGTGTGTGTGTGAACATCATAACTCAAAAATGAAAAGTAGGTTAAAAATCAAAGTTGATATTTATGTTTAATATCTTTTAAGGATGCGACACGAAGATTTTGAAGAAAATTGCTCCACCCTAAACTACCCTTTACATGGAAAATTTTGGTTTTCTCGAAAATGACTAACGATTTTGATTCAAATGCCATGTTTCAGATATGTTAATGACAAATAAAATGTACATTTTGAATTTTCTAGCTATTGCCCATGTAGTTCTGTTTACTCTTAACTACTAAAGCATAAGAGATAGACCAAATCTTACTATACCAAAATGTAGATCTCGTTAAAACACACAATTTATGTTCAGATGCATTTTTTTGTGGAGTGAACCATTTGGGAGATATTCCTTATTATTTGTGCGAGTTTTGGAATACAACTTTCATCAAATGGAACATCGTTGTTCATTGTTTCATATGTTACGTGTACAAAGAGAACGGAATCTCAAAGCTTTAAAACATTTGACTATCGCACAAAGCCTACTGTATTCTAATATTCCCCTTGTACCTACAAGGAAATAAGCAATAAGATAATTTCTGCAAATGTTTATCTCAACTAACAGGAAGAAGACATAGGAATAAGAGTTTGTAAGGATGGTTAGTACAAGAGTAGAGAAAGTCATGTGAGTGCAACACATCAGATTTTTTGTATAGTAAGATTTTGTTTATTTCTTACAGTTTAGCACTTATGCAAAGGACATTCAGGACTTTACAGATATTAGCAGAGAATTCAAGATACATAGGTATAGGTTTTACTTCTGATGTAATGGTCTTAAACATATGGTGTTTTATTCAAAATCGTTTCAGCCATTTGTAGGGAAATGAAAGCTATTAAAATGTGCCATGTAATATAGTGGGGATAGTTACGTATTTTGCACTTCAAATGAAATCTATAAATCAAATTTTTGACTGAAATACAATACTTTCTCTGTGTATAATGGTAGAGGAGGTACAACTGGGATATATTAAGATCTTGATGGGGTTGTTCGCTTTACAGATTTGGTTGAAAACATGTATAGTTTCTGTTTTGAACGCTATCTAATCGACGATAACATGCAGTTCGTGGACAAAGTGTAAACAGACATCCAGAAGGGTGACAAAACGTGCTAGGCTCCTCAGGGAAGCCCACAGCTCTTTGTGTTAGGCCCCGGAAAATCGTGTTATCAAGCACACTGCTGCGAAAGCTATGCAGCCGGGGGAGAGGGTGTTCATTTTGAACGTGTTGCGAAAATAACTACCCATTGTTGTCATGTTTGAGGGAAGAGGGCGCAAACAGCGCCCACTGGCTATAAACTCGCACCAAACGAATCCTGCCCATGTTCCACTACTACTTTCAACATAAAATATATAGCACACGATGCAACGGCTTGGCTCCGCCCTCCATGTACCCGGCTTAAAACCAAACGACCAATGGGAGAGCGTAGCAGGCTGCCATCATGATTTTGATTGCATCCGAGCAGTTTCCACAATAACGAAAGTAAAAACGCCACGCGCTCTTTCTCTCTATCTCTTTCTCGCTCCCCCTCTCACCTCGGCTAGCACGGCGACCCCTACTCGGTGTACCAGCGAAACATCGCCCGTCACGCCACACCGCGACGTTCCAACGAAATAGTGGCTATAGCAGATAAATGGAATAATAAGTGTTAATCGTTATGTAGCGGTTTTACAGTCAAATGTTTTAAATGTATCGGTGTCTAGTGTAGGTTGTGCTGAAGAAACAAGCGAGCATCTGCTGCAACTTTACGTTCAGTTGTTCAACACGCGGAGAAACCGAGAGAAAAACAAAAGAAAGAAAAAAAGTGATGTGCGATAAGTGAGGAAAGAAGAATTTACCAAATTATTGTTGGCCAGGAACGTTTCGGTGTCACAGAGAGGTTCATGAGCACTGAAGGGGAGACCTCGAGCTCAACATCCACTTTATAAAACTTCTTCAAAACACCAGGTATGTATACAGTTCTGTTTTGCCACGTTGTTAGCTGCTTACTCAAGATTTTACTTTATATTATAATTATAAATTACAGGAGTAGCTATTTGATAACTTTTACTTTCTTTACTACATACAAGTAGGTAAGAAAAGTATCGCATTCCACCCAAAGATTCATACCGAGATATCATTGGAAAAACACGTTTTGAAACTCCCTTAATTAAAGTTAGTTTAATACCAAACTTGATAATTAAGTTCAGCATCTGTCAAGGATGCGACACGATGATTTTCAGTAAAATCCCTCATCACAAACTGGTCGTTTTATACGGAAAATATTACCTTATTTTTGCTTTTCTAAAAAGAGTTCTAATGGCTTCTTTAAAATACCATATGTTTAAAGTATTTACATGATAAAATATATATCTTGAATGTTCTTTTGAAGTCCTCTTTATTCTGAAAAGAGTGTTGTAGAATTCACAATCATAAGAGACAGCCAGTGGCAGACTACAGAATAAATGCTGTTTAAGACACAAAGTTATTCCAGTCAATTTTTTTTTTTTTTTTGGTAGCATTAGCCATTTCCGAGATATGTTGTTATTGGTTTAAAATTTGTCAACACTCCTGCTGTTGAAGTGCCGTCTCTATTCAGTTGTTCCTCACGATGTTATGAAAAGAGTGGAGTTTCTAGGCCTGCATATAGCGATTCAATTTTTAAACAACTGACTATCGATTCGGTTTCTTCTGTCCCCCTTGTAACTGCAACAAATGCTTAATGAGTTATATTACTTCGAAGTTCCTCTTGATTAACATGAAGTAGATAGTAAAATAAGCTTTTGTAAGAATACTTTGTAGAAGCTTTATGAAATAAATTATAGTAGATAGAGAAATTCATGTAAGTTTAACATACTAGATGTTTAAAACTGAGTGTATTAACTAGTGAATTTTTGTCTAGAGTTCTCTATTTATTGAAGGAAAATGCCTATTCATTATTATAAACATAGTTCTTCAATACACAATTATTCTACTATAAATACTTTGAATGTTTAGTTTAATAAACTTCACTACAATATCACACAAAGTAGTTTTGAATACCTAATCAAAGTTTCTGTTTTTATTTCACTTGATCTTACAACTGTTCCGTTAAATACATTTACACTGAATAATCAAGACATCTTTGATGTCTAATCTTCTGTATTAAAGAACCCTTTTGCAATTTAAATTTCTATTTTTTTCCAATTTTATTTTCTCTACCACGTACAAACATAGTAGCTAGAGAAGATAGGTATTGAATTCCACCCAAAAATTTGATATAGATACACGTTTTGAAGTCCCGTGAATCCAACAAAAGTCCGCGCGCGCGTATGACTGAACAATTTAACTCAAACACGAAAACCCGGTTACTTAGCACTTAAGTTAACTTCTTCCAAAGATAAATAAACATTTTCAACAAAATCCTCTGCCCCAAAAATACCCTTAAATGGAAAAATTTTCGGACATTGCATTTTCTCAAAAATGGCTCTAACGACTTTAATTAAAATACAATATGTTCAACATATTTTTATGACAAATGAAATGCATATCTTGAATTTTCTGTGGATAGCCTCTTCATTCTGGATAATTTGCATAACTGTTGAATTGTAAGAGATAGCCAAAATCTTACTACTTAGAAAATATGGATCTCATTAAAACACGGTGTTAGCTAGATTTATTAATGGGCATAACTATTTGAAAATATTCTTGTCATCGGTTGGAATTTTCAGATGCTTATACTTTTCTCAAAGAGGAAGAAACCCCCTGAATCCAAAAAAAAAAAAAAGCATTTTCAGAAAAAGGTCCGCGCGCGCGTGTGTGTCTGTCAAGACTTTGGACAACATAACTCAAAAACGAAAAATAGGTTAAAAACCAAAGTTGGTATTTAACTTTAATGTCTTTCAAGGATGCGACACGAAGGTTTTGAAGAAAATAGTCCCACCCTAAACTACCCTTTACATGGAAGATTTTTCGAAAATTTTGATTTTCTTGTGATGTTCTTGAAAATGGCTAACGATTTTGATTAAAATGTCATATGTTTGAGATATTTTTATGACAAATGAAATGTATATCTTGAAATTTCTGGCTATAGCTCCTGTAGTCGTATTTATTCTGGACGACTTTTAAGTAACTGGTAAACCGTTAGATATAGACCAAATCATACTATACAAAAAATGTAGATCTTGCTAAAATACACAATTTATGTCTCAATAAATTTTCTTGTAGGGTGAACCATTTCGGAGATATTCTTTGTTATGTGTGTCAGTTTCGGAAAACTTGGAACTTTCGTGCAATGGAACATCGTTGTTCATTTTTATATGTTAAGCGTGCAAAGAGAACGGGATCTCAAAGCTTTAAAATATTTGAATATCGCTCAAAGCGTACTGTGTTCTAATATTCTTCTTGCACCTACAAGGAAATAAGCAATAAAATAATTTGTATAAATGTTTATTTCAACTAACAAGAAGAAGATATAGCATTAAGGGTTTGTAAGAATGGTTAGTACAAGAGTAGAGAAAGTCATGTGAGTGCAGCACATCAGATTTTTCTAAAACGCTTTCTTTTTGTATTCATGAGGCCTCAAAACATATATTTCCGGTGAAGTCTCGACATCGAAATTTTGGTGGGAATTCAATACTTCCCCTGCCTACTATACGTAGTAGACAAAGTAAAAATGAACCCATCAATTACTACATAGTAAGTGGGTATCTTCCAGGACGTCATTTAGCACCATGTCTAGATGGCAATTCATCCCATAACTTATACGAGAGGGTTGAAGGAGCTGCCTAGTTAAGGTGACTGATACGAGAGTCACAAATTACCCTAAAACCATATCCACTTACTGTATCTGATATACTGCTCTCATATGACTTTCTCTACTCTTGCATAAAATAATCTTAAAAACACTTATTCCTCTATTTACTTCATGTTAATCGAGATAAACATTTATAGAAATTATCTTATTACTAATTCCCTTGTAGCTGTAAAGGAATACAGTAAGTTTTAAACGATAGTCAAATGTTTTAAGAGTGGTCGCTATATGTTGACTTCGAAATTCACCAAGAGATAAAATAATGAATAACGACCTCCCATTTGAGAACGGTCTATAACTATTGGAAAATTTTGAGAAATAACAAGGAATATCTCCGAAACGATTCTCTTTACAAAAAAGTTCATGTGTCATAAATTGTATGTTTTAACGAGAGCTACATTTTTTGTATTTCAAGATTTGGTCTATCTCTTACGGTTTACCAGTTATTCAAAATCATCAAGAGTAAATGGGATTATGCAGGCTATAGCCAGAAAATTCAAAATATACATTTAATTTGCAATGAAAATATCTTAAATAAATATCAACATTTTCGAAAAAGTTGCCATTTAAAGGGTAGTGTAAGGTAAAGGAATTTTCTTCAATATTTTCTTGGCGCATCCTTAAAGGATATTAAGCTTATAAAACTTTGATTTCTAATCGACTTTTAGTTTTGAGTTACGCTGTTCATACACAGACACAAACACACACACACACACACATGGACCTTTACCTAATAATGTGTTTTTTTTTCTTTTATTCAGGGGGCCTCAAAACATATTTCTATTCCAACCTTGACATAGAATTTCTGGGTCGAATTCAATACTTCCCCTGCCTACTATACGTAGTAGAGAAAGTAAAAATCGCATTCATGACTAGAGGACGGACTTCTGCATATTTGCACGTTTTATTCCTTCAAATACAAAAATATGCATGTCATTTGGAGTCAATTGGCAAAGTTTTATAGTGCATAGAAATGCATAGGGTAAAGGCGGGGCAAATGGACAGGCTAAGCACATTTTTCATAATGAAGGTCATACTATTTACTGTAGAGTCAAAAATATTATTTTAACAGAAGCACTGAACCTTCATTTGACAAAACTGAAAATTATATAGTCTGGAATAAGATACATGAACAGAAAAATATTAATTAGTTTAAGGATGTTACAATGTCCGTTTGCCCCAACCACAGGGGCAAAAGGACACTCTGTAGGGGGCAAACGGACACCAACAATTTTAGTCACTGTCATCACTTATACAATTGTGGCACATGAAATATGGATAATTTCCAGCCTCTACACACTTAACGTGGTACCAGTTTGCACCAGTTGAGGCACTGAACCCAATTCTCACCTTCCTTGTAGCAATTTCGGCATTTCTTCCAGATATCTTCTGCTTCATAGACAAGATTCTTCTTAGCTCCAGTGTTCCGGGCTTTCGCTGCTACCGCCTTTTCCATTTTAGCACAGACAGTCTTCCTCTTATAAATTCTGGGCTTATAATAACTTCAGAATTTCTCGAGTTTCTTTTAGTTCCTGGTTTGCTTTTAATTTCCAGAGTAGTTATTGGGTGAAGACTTATCGAGTCGAGCTTGTCGACGGTGTAGAAACTTGAGTCAGGCCTGCTTGTGTTGGTGAACTGCGAACTTCGCAATTGTTCCCATTCTCTGGGATTACATCTTGAAGAATGTCCAACGGTGCCTGATTCTTAGCTTCAAGGATCTCATTTTCAATATCAGGTTCTGCATTTTCATGTTGTTCATTCTGTAAATGAACTTGTCCTGGACAAAATACATGGTCTGTAAGACTGTTGGGATTGAAGGGATAAATTCTGCAGCTCCTGAATCCACTGACACAGTTCTACTAGGTTTCACGGAAATAAAGTGGTAAAGAAATTGTGCAAATTGTTCCCACCTCATGTAACCACTTTCTGATAGAACAATTTTAGATCCTGGAGGCATGCCAATCTCAAAATTCTCATTGTATCGCTGACCTTTCATTACTATAAAGGGGGGCATATATTGCCCACTTGCTGAGACACATGCCATCACACTAATGGTTTCACCCTTTTCACAGCTTGCCTGGCTCACTATATCTTTCTTATGCGCTGTGATATCACTTTTTGTTTTTGGTTTTAAATCAGCTACAGCCCTGTTTCATCACAGTTAAAAATGTCACCAAATTTATTCCACAAAGGCATTCCATTCTCTCTTACAGTTTCCACAGCACCTGACATGCATTCTTTGCTCCATGAACAGCGATTTAAAGTTCATTGCCGGTTCCGAACAATAACTACAAATCATAAACAACCTATTTTAGTTAGCGAATACTTTGGATACATTTTTCTGTGCATCACAATTATATCTGTCTCTCAGAAAGCTTCGATAAGAGCGTGTCCGTATGCCCCCACAGCAAGCTGTCCGTTTGCCCCCTTCTACACGCCCTTAATATACAGCTTCCCTGAGAGAGAGCAGCAGCTCCTTGGTTCCAGTAAGCATAACGACATACCAAGGTACTCCCTATGATGACTGTAACACGTAGCAGAAGTTTCTAGAAGCCCTCATAATCCGCATAATCCTTGCAAACTCAGCGCATTTTCTTACAGTTTCAGAAATTTATAGACGTATATTTTTACCTGCAGAGTTTTGAAGCTGGATTCCAACAATTCTGGAAGGTCTACACAGGAAATATTTATACAGCTGATCAACAGAAGCCAGATGAACACTCTGCATCACACCATATACTGTTACCAAACTCGGAAGTCAAAATGCGCTAAAATTACTTAGAAGCTGTCCGTTTGCCCCTCTGTCCATTTGCCCCGCCTTTACCCTATTACGAGATTAGCGCATATTTCTGTAATATAGGGTGCATATATTGCACTTTTTCTCCATGGGATGTTAAAATATTAGTATTTAATCGCGTAAAATGACAAGTTACTGTTTTATTGTCATGTTTTTTGCAAATGAAGATAACTTTGTTTTCATAGAAAGCCAGCAGCCCTATGTACTATATAAAATATTCGCCTCTTCGCACAACAGTGACAATGCCCAGCTGGGATCTGCAGTTTTAAATCTCAACAGGTCAATAAAGCAATCTGGCCTGAAGGAAAGTGCATGCTAACAATGAACACTTGGTAGTAATCTCCTTGTTTTCGTTTTCAACCGGCGATATTCTTTGAAGTTTGAAAATCAGCTTTGTTGTACATTATTGTTGACCATGGTGACGAAACAAAGCGAGAAATCAAAGCCAGGAATCCAGGTCTAAAGTTTATTCGGGATGTGAACAGTATATTACAAGGTGAATCTGACAAAGAATTTAATTCTTATTCTGTGAGTGACGTCTCTTTGCGATACTCCCCTGTGACTTCATGTGAAGTGGAGAAATCATTCTCTGCATTCAAACACATTTTAAGTGGCAGAAGGAAGCAACGGCTTTCTACCAGGAAATTAAGAAAAATATTTGGTTGTTTACTGCAACAAAAATTCATATGTGATTGATTGTTAAATTATTGACATACTTCATATTAATTAGTTAATTACATACGAGATTAATGAGAATGACAATATAAAATATAATTCATTTGAAATAGGAGCAAAAGAGTCGAAATATTACAGTTGTTGATTTATAAAAAAATGTTAGGAAATAGTGTATTTTAACTATTAGAAGAAAATACATTTTTGTGCATATTCCTTAATTTTAAGAGCATATTTTCAATTTTTTGCTGCATATATTTGTGGTTTTTAGTGCATATAAATCCACCTTCTGATATATTTTTCTCTGCCCCAAATGTTCAGATTTTAAATAGGCTATTTTTTATATATCTATTTTAAATGTCCTGATAGAATAACAAATATCTGGTGTATTGCATTCACATGCCTTTCTGTACTCACTCCTTGTGCAATTATTACAAACGCCTATTTACTTCTTGTTAGTTGCAATAAATATTTGTAGAAATTGATATTAATATGGGAATACAGTAGGCTTGAGCGATAGTTAAGAGCTGGTCGCTACGAAGTGTAAGAATTGGAAAATTCAAATCATTAACAACGAATGTCTCGGAAATGTTTGTCTCTACAGAAAATGTATTTGATATAAATTGCGTGGTTTAACGACATCTACATTCTTGTGTGTGGTAATATTTTGTGTAATATCTCTGTTATGCAAAAATCATTTGGAATGAACAGAACTTTAGAAGTTATTGCCAGAAAATTCAATATATAATTTTCATTAATCATGAACATATAGTAAATAAATGTGTTTTAATCAAACTAGAATATTTTGTGATAAAATATAAATTGTAACTAAGTTATTTGTATAGAAACGCCTTAGCGTAACTTTTGCCCCTCGCGGTTTAGTATTAGTCAGAGAGCTGGAGAGTTCTTAAATTTTAATCTCAGAGGTACTACCAGAGGCAAGAGTTTTTGTTTTCAACGATAAATGAGAAAGTTGTTCATTACAGAACAAATTGGTTTTCATACATTTGACACAGCTTAGAGATGATATAGGGACCATTTTTTCGCGAATTTTTCATATTTTCTATAATTAAAATTTAAATTAAATGATTTTGTTGCTTAACGACGCTGTCAATTGCTAGAATCACATCAGCGTCGCCGGTGTGCTGGAATTTTGTCCTGCAGGAGTTCTTTTACATGCCAGTAAATCTACTGACATGGAGCTGTCGTTTTTAAGCACACTTAAAAACCATCGGTCTGGGCTGGGTTTGAACCCGCGACCTTGGGATCAGTAGGCCAGCGTCTAACCGAGTCACCCAGAGGGATAAATATTTCCGAGAATATTGTGTTTTAGTGATAAATGAGAAATATGTACTTTTTAAAAATTTTACTTCGAAAAATAAATATAGGTATCTATTCATTGACTCGTTGCTGGTTATTAAGCTTTGGTTTTAATAACAATGAAGGAATTGACATATAATTCTTACGAATTCAATAACCAGAGATCAAATTGTAACAATACTACAAAATAAATATTATCGGCAGAGACAAAGAAAGCTGCCCGACAATGGCATCGGCGAGGACACAGTAAAAGGTTATCTCACAAGGTCACAACTCCGTGTTAACAAAGTCGCCGCAATAAGCTTAAAGCACAAAGAAATTTGTGCCATTGTTGAACAGTTAGGCCATAGTAACAGCACTCTTATCACTCAAAGCAAAAGGTGAATTTTACCACCTTTTCTGTGAAAAGTCCTTTCAGTGTCTTTGGTTACCAGTATCAAATGCTGACAGCGAGAGATTTTTCCTACGGACATATAATTTGGTTGTAAGAGACAAAAGGACAACTACTGAAAAATCTGATGTGTTGCACTCACATGAATTTCTCTACTCTTGAACTCATTCTTACAAACTCTTATTCCTATATCTTCTTCGTGTTAGTTGAGATAAACATTTGTACAAATTATCTTATTGATTATTTCCTTGTAGGTACAAGGGGAATATTAGAATACAGTAGTCTTTGTGCGATAGTCAAATGTTTTAAAGCTTTGAGATTCCGTTCTCTTTGCACACTTAACATAGGTATAAAAAATGAACAACGATGTTCCATTTCACGAAAGCTTTAAGTTTTCCGAAACTGACACAAATAACAAGGAATATCTCCGAAACGGTGCACTCTACAAAAAAAATATCCGATATAAATTGTGTGTTTTAGCGAGATCTACAGTTTTGTATATTAAGATTTGGTTTATCTCTTACGGTTTACGAGTTATTTAAAAGTCATCCAGAGTAAACAGGACTACATAGGCTATAGCCAGAAAATTCAAAATATAGATTTTATTTGCCATACAAATATCTCAAACATATGACATTTTAATAAAAATCTTTTGAGCCATTTTCAAAAAAAAAAAAAAAAAAAAAAAAAAAATTGAAAACTTTTCCATGCAAAGGGTAGTTTAGGGTGGCGCTATTTTCTTCAGAACCTTCGTGTCGCATCCTTGAAAGACGTTAATCTTAAATACCAACTTTGGTTTTTAACTGACTTTTCGTTTTTGAGTTATGGTGTCCACAGACTGACACAAAGACACACACACGGACCTTTTTCTAAAAATGTTTTTTTTTTTTTTTTTTTTTTTTTTGGATTCAGGGGGCCCCAAAACATATATTTCCGGTGAAATCTTGACATCGAATTTTTGGGTGGAATACAATACTTCCTCTACTTAGCAGTAGAGAAAGTAAAAATGAAAGTGTGACAACTTGTTGTATGTTGCAATTTGGCGATGCTGATTGATGGGCAATGATGTTTGATGCATGATATATGTAGTGATTCATGTCATGATAATAATAAAATAAGTGTTTTAATTTGGAGAAATTTTGAACAATAATATTACAGCAACATTACTTGCCTGTTAATTTTAATTTGAATAATGTCTATGTGCATTAATTTTGCCCAAAAATTTGTGCGAAATTAATGTGAATTTTTAGTATAATATTCAACACAAAACATCACTAACATAAATTATTAGTGCGAACTTTTTAAGTAATTATCACCAAAAAATCTTGCCTTTAGTCCTCACTAATGAATTAAGAGCACCTCCGAGAATGTCTAAAACACTTTATTTATACTCAGAAATTGCCAGTCTATATATGATTCCTTTTACAATATTTTCGGTAAACAATGCCGGATTTCGTTGTAGATAAGAAATGGCTAAGCACAGCTAACGATCGTATAACGTCTGTTTCACTTGTTTTAGTTCACAGCAAATAGATGAATTAAATTAACATCACCTGCAAAACAGTTTCATTTATGAGCACGTATCAATTAGAATTCCGTTCACAACACAATGGACATTTCATATGTTCCGTAATTAAACTATCGATCAATGTCCATTTTTACTTTCTCTACTACGTATATTAAGTAGAGGAAGTATTGTATTCCACCCAAAAATTCGATGTCGAAGTTTCACCGGAATTATATGTTTTGAGGCATCATCCTGAATCCGAATCCGCAAAACATTTTTAGAAAACAGTCAATGCGCGTACGCGTGTGTATGTTTGTGTGTCTGTGCGCAGCATAACCTAAAAAACGAAAAGTAGGTTAAAAACCAAAGTTGGTATTTAAGTTTAATGTTTTTCAAGGATGTGACACGAAGTTTTTGAAGAAAATAGCCCCACCTTAAACTACCCTTTACATGGAGAGTTTTTCGAAAATTTTGCTGTTTTGAAATTGGCTCTAACGATTTTGCCATATGTTTAAGATATTTGTATGGCAAATGAAAGATATCTTGAATTTTCTGGCTATAGTAGGCTATATGTAGTCCTATTTACTCTGGATGACCAAATCTTACTACACAAAAAATGTAGATCTAAATATTTTTTTTTTTTTTTTTTTTTTTTTTTTTTTTTTTGTAGAGGAATCATTTCGGAGGTATTCCTTGTTATTTATGTGAGTTTTGGAGAACTTATAGTTCTGTCAAGTGGAACATCATTATTCATTTTTTGTATGTTAAGCGTGTAAAGAGAATGGAATCCCAGAGCTTTAAAATATTTGACTATCGCACAAAGCCTACTGTATTCCCATATTCTCCTTGTACCTACAGGGAAATAAGCAATAAGATAATTTGTACGAATGTTTATTTTAACTAACACGAAGAAGATATAGGAATAAGAGTTTGCAAGGATGGTTAGTACAAGAGTAGAGAAAGTCATGTGAGTGCAACACATCAGATTTTTTCTCTTGGTCGTTGAATCTTAAAACAAAAGAAGTCAGCCTACGCTACCCCTATTCTCACATAATCATTTCAGGGGGCTTTCTGCTGCCTCTATTTTGTACAATTGGAATAATTTCAGAGGGCTTAAACAAAAAATGTGACTCAAAATTTAGGATGGTAGGAGTTTTCTTTTTAAATTTTTTTCTCACATGTTTGGAAAACTAACTTGAATGCCACAGAGAGAGAGAGAGAGAGAGAGAGAGAGAGAGAGAGAGAGGGGGGGGGGTATAAAGATTATTTTCTAATTCTTCCCTTTTTTACTTTCTCTACTGGTAAGTAGGGGAAGTATTGTATTCCACCCAAAAATTCCAAGTCGAGATTTCACCGGAAATACATGTTTTGAGGCTCCCTGAATACAAAAAAAGCATTTTTAGAAAAAGGTGCGTGTGTGTGTCTGTCAGTCTGTCAGTCTGTGGACAGCATAGCTCAAAAACGAAAAGTCGGTTAAAAACCAAAGTTGGTATTTAAGTTTAATGTTGTTCAAGGATGTGACACGAAGATTTTGAAGAAAATAACCCCACCCTAAACTACCCTTTACATGGAAACTTTTTCGAAAATTTGATTTTCTTGAAAATAGCTCTAACGATTTTTATTAAAATGTCATATGTTTGAGATATTTTGATGACAAATGAAATGTATATCTTGAATTTTCTGGCTATAGCCCCTGTAGTCGTATTTACTCTGGACGACTTTTGCATAACTGGTAAACCGTTAGAGAAAGACAAAATCTTGCACTACACAAAATGTAGATATTGCTAAAATACACAATTTACGTATGTCTCAATAAATTTTCTTGTAGGGTGAACCATTTCGGAGATATACCTTGTTATGTGTGTGAGTTTCGGAAAACTTGGAACTTTCGTGAAATGGGTCATCGTTGTTCATTTTTTTATATGTTACGTGTACAAAGAGAACGGAATCTCAAAGCTTTAAAAGATTTGACTATCGCACAAAGCCTACTGTATTCCAATATTCCCCTTGCACCTACAAGGAAATAAGCAATAAGATAATTTGTACAAATGTTTATTTTAACTAACACGAAGAAGATATAGGAATAAGAGTTTGTAAGAATGGTTAGTACAAGAGTAGAGAAAGTCATGTGAGTGCAACACATCAGATTTTTTAATTTTGTTTTTTCTTGATTATGGTGAGATCCAGATATATGTTTTGATGGAATACAATACTTACTCGATTTACTGTAAGTATAGGTATTATGTAAGAGAAAGTAAATACTTTTAGTGTTATTGATTTCAGAGAATTAAGAGCTACACGTTAGCTTACCGCCTTCCAGAGCGGGGTCATGTGCGTCATAAACAAAGGCAAGATATTTTGGTGATAGCTAATTATTTGAACAATTTCGCATTAATAATTTAAGTTAGTGGCGTTTTGTGTTGAATATTAGACTAAAAATTAGCATTAATTTCGCATAAGTTTTCGAGTAAAACTAATACACATACGCATTATTGAAATTAAAATTAACAGGGAAGTAATGTTATCGTAACATTATTGTCCAATATTTCTCCAAAATAAAAGTTATTTTATTGTTATCATGACATGAATCACTACATATCTATGCATCAAACATCAGGGCTATTGCCCATTAGCATCACCAAATTGCAACATACAACAAGTTGACACTTTCATTTTTCATAGTTGTTCTTCTGTCTGTTACAACCAAGTTATATGTAGAAAAAATATCTCTCGCTATCAGTATTTAATACTGGTAGCCAAAGACATCTTTTACTTTGAGTGCTAAGAATGCTATTACTAAATCAAATTTGTTACTATGGCCTAACTGTCCAACAATTATTTGTGCTTTTGAGTTTATTGCAGCGGCTTTGATAACACAGAAATGTGACTTCCTGACCTTTTATTATAGCTTCACCGATTGCATTGTCGGACGGCTTTCTTTACCGTTTAGTATTGTTACAACTTGATTTCAAAAGAAGCCGGGTTGTTGAATTCTTAAGAATTAGACGTGAATTCTTTCATTGTCACTAAAAATAAAATTTAAACACCAGTGACAGTGATACAGTGAATAAAAAAACTTATTTTTCTAAGCATAATTAAAAAAAAAGTTGGAAAGTATGAAAATAATCCCATATATCACCTCTAAACTATGTCAAACGCATGCAAACCAATTTGTTCTGTAATAAAACAATAACAACAAAAATTCTTGCCTCTGGTCATAAACATTTCAGGAGTTGAAATTTCCAGAAGACCGGAAGAAAGAAATGCATTAAAATAAAACAGAAAAATAATTTTAAAAATCTGATGTGTTGCACTCATATGACTTTCTCTACTCTTGTACTAACCATTCTTACAAACTCTTATTCCTCTATCTATTTTAGTTGAGATAAACATTTGCAGAAATTATCTTCGTTTATTTCCTTGTAGGTACATGGGGAATATAGTAGACTTTGAGCGATAATCAAATCTTTTACAGCTTTCAAAATCATTTCTCTTCGCACGGTTAACATTGTATAAAAAATGAATAACGATGTTCCACTTGACAGAAGTATACGTTATCCAAAACTCACACAAATAACAAGGCATATCTCCTAAATGGTTCATTCTATAAAAAATTATTTAGACATAAATTGTGTATTTTTGCAAAATCTACATTTTTGGTATAGTATGATTTGGTCTATCTCTTACGGTTTACCAGTTAAGCAAAAGTCATTCAGAGTAAATACGACTACAGGGGCTATAGCCAGAAAATTCAAGACATACATTTCATTTGTCATAAAAAAATCTCATACATGGCATTTTAATCAAAATCGTTAGAGCCATTTTCAAGAAAATCAAAATTTTCGATAAATTGTCCATATAAAGGGTAGTTTAGGGTGGAGAAAGTTTCTTCAAAATCTTCGTGTCGCATCCTTGAAAGACATTAAACTTAAGTATCAACTTTGGTTTTTAACCGACTTTTCGATTTTAAGTTATGCTGTTCACAGACACACACACAGACACATAAACAGGGACCTTTTTCTAAAGATGTTTTTTTTTTTTTTTTTTTTAGGGGGCCTCAAAACATATTTCCGGTGAAATCTCGGCATCGAATTTTTGGGTGGAATACAATACTTCCTCTACTTTACTATGCGTAGTTGAGAAAGTAAAAAGAAAGCCTAATTGTGAATTTCGTATTTGTGTAGTATTTTAGTCAAATTTTGAACAAATATCCTATTTTGTAGCATTTTAAAAACCCATTAAAGTGGACTTTTCTTGTGGTAAAAATTGAAAATACAAGATTACAAGCCTTTAGGTATTAGGATTTTGAGCTATTTCGTACTTACGAAAAATCGACATCCTTAATGATGAACATCCTCAAAAGTTGAAGATCTATAAGTAGTCAATAAGATCTATAAAAATGTCTAAGATGGCCTAATAACTTAAGTAATAATCAATAACGAGTGTGATCTCCACAAAACCTGGCACAGATAACCTTTGATACAAGGCAAAAATTGTTTAGTTTAGCATTCGGAATTCCACACCACTTCACATAATTAGTTATTTAATTTATGTAGTGCATACAAATAATAGATAATATGATTTCAATGTTTTTCCGGTTATGCTGACATAGCAGGTAAATGAATTATTCACATTTACCAACTTAACCTACGCACTTTTAAGGTCTAGGCCGCTAGCATTTTCGCACCCTTAAACTTCACAGTATTATAATAATTAATAGAACTATTAAATATAATCAAACCTACTTGATTTTTACCACTTCAATAATTTGTCCTCTTATTTATTTATATTGCATAGTTATAACTTTATAGGGTAAAGCACTGAAATCAGTCCAACTTTCTTGTAAGAACACTCGAAGAATGTTATGCAGTGAATCACTGAATTTTAACATACAATCCGGGATAAACAGAGTAGGCCGTGCTAGAATCAATAATTACCCATAGTAATCATGGCGGCTAACTTGGATGAGCGTGTTGATTCTGAAATCGACAAAAAATGTAAAATAGGCTGCACTTCTCTGATACCTGAAAAATCTAAAGAGAGATGCCAAACATATTTATTGTTTAGTATTTTACATTTCATTCATACACCATGTTAAATTACTAATATAATTATCTCTAAAAAATCTGATGTGTTGTACTCACATGACTTTCTCTATACTTGTACTAAACATTCTTACAAACTCTTTATTCCTATATCTTCTTCGTGTTAGTTGAGATAAACATTTGCAGAAATTATCTTATTGCTTATTTCCTTGTAGGTGTTAGAGCTATTTTCAAGAAAATCAAATTTTCGAAAAATTTTCCATGTAAAGGGTAGTTTAGGGTGAGGCTATTTTCTTCAAAATCTTCGTGTCACATCCTTGAAAGACATTAAACTTAAATACCAACTTTGGTTTTTAACCGACTTTTCGTTTTTGAGTTATGCTGTCCACAGACTGACCGACTGACTGACAGACTGACAGACAGACTGACAGACTGACACACAGACACACACACACACACGGACCTTTTTCTAAAAATGCCTTTTTTGGATTCAGGGGGCCTCAAAACATGTATTTCCAGTGAAATCTCGACATAGAATTTTTGGATGGAATACAATACTTCCCCTACTTACCAGTAGAGAAAGTAAAAATGAACAACGATGTTCCATTTCACGAAAGTTCACAAATAACAAGGAATATCTCCGAAATGGTTCATGCTACAAAAAAAAATTATTTATACCTAAATCGTGTGTCTTAACGGGACCTACATTTTTTGTGGAGTAAAATTTTGTCTATCTCGTTGTTGATTTTTTTATACGTTAGCCGTGCAAAGATAACGGAATCTAAAGCTTTAGAAGATTTGATTATAGCTCAAAGCCTACTGTATTCCAATATTCCCCTTGCACCTACAAGGAAATAAGCAATAAGATAATTTGTACAAATGTTTATCTTAACTAACACGAAGAAGATATAGGAATAAGGGTTTGTAAGAATGGTTAGTACAAGAGTAGAGAAAGTCATGTGAGTGCAACACATCAGATGTTTTGTATCCAACCTGCAGGTATACAATGTGCATCTATTTTTTCATTCAACAGCTTGAAAATAGCCAACCAGCGTCTGTAACATAACAATATGGCGAACTGTAGTCAGCTGTTGTATATGTACGGCTCGTGGCACTTTTAATGCAATGGGTATTTTAATAAAATCTTTAATTTTTCCTGGAAGATTAATTAATGATTTCTCGTGATCATTAACATGTATTACTGATGTGGTTATTACATAGCTATATTTCATAAATAATAATAAATCCAGTTAACAGTAGATTTACATTTTATATTATGAAATGAGTTCAAATCTCCTGTCCATCCATACTAAGGTTTACACCTTACAATTGTTCGTTATCTCTTTCGCGTTTATCTCATATTTGTGTCCTGATGTGTAATTTTGCCTTCAATATGCTCTAAAAGTTTGAGAAATAAATCTTCGTCAATTCGTAGAAAATTGTGATAATTTTCTGGTTCGTCTAACCTCAATCTGTTTTGCAGTAGACCGAATATACCTCGACTTGTATCCTGTTCTCATGACCATGTCCACCAACATCTTTTACTTCTAATACATATTTTCTTGCTACTGAGACAGACACACATAATATACTTAATATAGTTATCGCTAAATTAATATTGCGTCCGCCATGTTTATTTCTCACGGTGTTTACGTACATTGTCATTTGTGTTGGACCAAAATGAATCATAGTGTGACAGACATTGTTTCTTTTGTGTGCAATTCCGTTGGATACAAAAAGTTTGATCAAAAAAGTTGGATCGTCGGACATCGACTTCAATCATAATCATTTGAGCCATTTTTCAGAAAACAGAAATAAGCAACACTTTTCCATATAAAGAGTAGTTTGGAGTGGTGAATTTTCTTGAAAATCTCCGTGTCGTATCTTGGAAGACATTGAATTTAAATACCAAGTCTGATACACAACGGACTTTTCGATTTTGAGCTATGTTGTTCACCGACACAAACACAGAGAACTTTTTTACTTTCTCTACTACGTATAGTAAGTAGGGGAAGTATTGTATTCCACCCAACATTTCGATGTCGAGATTTCACCGAAAGTATATGTCTAGAGGCCGCCGGAATAAAAGAAAATCAGTTTTAGAAAAAGGTCCGTGTGCCTGTTATCGCTGTGTCCATGTGTCCGTTGTAAACAGCATAACTCAGAAACCTGGTATTAACTTCAATGACTTTCAATGATGCGACACAAAACTTTTTCAAGACAATTTCCGCACCCCAAATTACCCTTTACGTGGAGCATTTTCCGAAAGTTTTGATTTTATCAACAATGGCTCTAACAATTTTCACTAAAATAACATTTATTTAAGACACTTTATGCCAAATGAAGTGTACATCTTGCATTTTCTGTGAAAGTCCTCTGAAGTCCTGTGCAATGTGGATGACTTTTGTGGTAAACTGTAAGAAATATACAAAATCTAACCACATAAAAGTGTAGTTCTTGTTGAAACACTCAAATTATGTCGAATGTCTTTTATAGTGGAGTGAACTATTTCCTTGTTATTAGTCTGAACTGTGCAATACTTTTCTCAAATGGGAGGTCTTCCAAATCATTTTTATCTCTTGACCTGGAAAGAGATCGGAATTTTAATGTCATCACATAGCTACCAGCTGTAAAAGTTTTGACCAACACTTACATCCTACTGTATTCCCTTACTCCCCTTGTACCTTCAAGATGTTTCTCTCCATTAACATGAAGTAGATAGAGGAATAAGGGTTTGCTAGAATAGTTTGTACTTGAGTAGAGATGGTAATAAGAGTACAAACCATCAGATTTTTTTAATGCTTTATTGGAATTCAGGGGTCTCAAAACGTTCATTACCGTTGAAATTGAATTAATGATACTGAATTTTCGGGTGGAATGCATTACGAAAGTTGTAGGGAAATTAAAAATAAGAAAATTCTTGTGATTGAAAATGGTAATGTATTTTGGAAAGACAAATATTTGATGGAATCGATTCTGTATCCAGCTAACAGCTGACGGATTTGATTACCTGGTCCCATCGCTGGAATTACTGCTTACTGTTGCTTTATTTGGTAAGGCAAATCACGTATTGCTGCGACTCGATTAAGTATTTTTATTATTTATCTTTATGAGTCTAACAGCCTCTAACTAGGCAGGTATTGGGCGATGTATAAATGAAGCAGCCAGGATTCGAATTCCAGACCTTTACAATGTGAGTTATAATTTTCCCCTTCATTTCAGGTCATCTGCAGACCACTTTAAGCAATTCGTTTTTTTTTTTTTTTTTTTTTGCTTTCTATCTTTACAATATTTCTTCATACTATCACTGTGATTTTTTTTCTTTTCTTCCCTCTAAATTGTAGTTCTTTTGTTCTTTTTTTTCAACTGGAAACCTTTGAAATTTTGTGTTAACTTGCTTAACTTTGCTCTACCCTGTATTATCTTCTGTTAATTCCATTTCAATTAGGTCTTTCGCTATCCGTTACATCCATTGGTTACCATTCTTACTTTGGTATATATGCTTGAAAATTTGTTTTGTAAGTCTACTACTATCCATCCTCATTATATGATCGAACCATCTTATTCTTCTTTTCCTGATTTTATATGAAATCTTTTCAGACATATAAAAATATAGGTCTTAATTTTTCCTAAGTCTAAACTCTTCTTTTTTTATCTTAATAATAATAATAATAATAATAATAATAATAATAATAATAATAATAATAATAATAATAATAATAATAATAATAATAATAATAATAATAATAATAATAATAATAATAATAATAATAATAATAATAATAATAATAATAATAATAATAATAATAATAATAATAATAATAATAATAATAATAATAATAATAATAATAATAATAATAATAATAATAATAATAATAATAATAATAATAATAATAATAATAATAATAATAATAATAATAATAATAATAATAATAATAATAATAATAATAATAATAATAATAATAATAATAATAAATATTTGCTCCAAAATTTTTGCACTCTAGAGTTACTGCCACATGGAATGTCTGTAGGTATTGCGCAATAGCCTCCATTCTGTATCTACTTGTTGGATTTCTTCTGCTTTCATTAAATTAGGAAACCGAGAAGCAAGTGACTGTGCAGTTGACTGAACTGTGGATTTTAGTTGGTTCTAACACTTCCAACATTGTAAGGAGAGGATCACTTAATGAAAAACGACTTAGTATGTCGCGAACTGACTCAATGTAAAAATCAACACAATGTAATTTGAAAACTTTTATATATGTATTTGTTAGGCAGGGATAATTTTGTCAGAGATATTTGAACTTTGGTACCAAAATACATATTTTCCACAGGAAGAAATACTTTTGGATTCCTGTATTCAACTTTATGTACTTCAGTGGAATTCAAATGTTGAGGTTTAATGTAGCAGTCAAAGATAGTTCACAATGCAGAAACAACAGATGTGGTATACTGTTTATGTATACAGGTGATTATATTAATCTTTTGTTTTTATACACGAGGAAAATGCCTTGCCTGAAAATCTTCGGAAGAGCAAATTATATGGTGTTAATGAAAATGGCGCTTAAAAATGGAAATTACATAAAAGCCGGAGATTTTGAAGTGCGTTCAGTTTTTAGCAGTAGATCAGTAGATTTGCAAAAAAGCAGATCTCCTGCAAAATCAGTAGACCTGGCAACCCTGACTGCCAACTGAGGAAAATGAAACCCGAGAATTGCTTGTATTTTGATCTTCTCTTGTCCTCATCATCGTCATCGCCGTGAAAATTGTTTATAATCTCACATATATGTGACTTTATTTGTAACATTAACAAATAATCTTTCTTCTGAAAAAATACATAAATTATTAGAGTAATAATTGTAAAAAATACAGTTGTTAAATTGAAGTGCAGTGCTACCTTGATTGTTCATTGATTTTAATGTGTAATAAATTGTTTTTGAGCGATTTATGGATTACAGTTGGCGACACTGCATAAACAAAAGAATGACCAAGGTGATAATTCGTGTACAATTTAACGCATCTAAATATAAAATAGTCATTACAAACAGTTTAACAGTACTTTTGTATAGTATTTTCTCGGCACCTATGTGCAGGCCCGAATTTAGGACCTCTGACGCCCCTGGGAAAAAAAAATGCTACCCCCCACCCCCAACTTACAATACATATATTACTTAAATTTTCACAACATAGAGAATGGTTTCACTAGTTTGGATACTTAAGTATGAGTGGCAAACACCATAAGTGAGGTTATTAAAATTTAAGTAGGAACATCTTAATAGAAAGAACTTTCACTAAAGAGGCATTACCCCATATTAGATGTCAAAACATATACTGTATAAATAACAAGAGGCTTCCTCCTTACCCTGTCATTTGCAAACAAGTTTATGAGTTCGACATAGTCCATTTTCACTGGTAAGTTAGATTTAATTGCAAGAATACCAAGATAACTAAGACGATCCTTCACTTGTGATGTTCTTATTTATGCGTCTTAGAGCAGAAAATGATTTCTCAGTTTAGCAGTTGGTAGCAGGAGTGCTCTAGTATATTTGTAGTTATGTATGTTTGGGCATAGCGGATAGAAGAGATAGTGTGAGCTCTTCGGGAGTTACTATGGTTCGCTCGCAAGATGGCACTGGTGTCGCGGTCGCTTCACTTTAGTTCACGAATGCATGGTGAAAATGGGTTTCATATTATCAGTTAGCATTTTAAATACCTAAAATCGTAAGCAGGAATATTGGAAATACTGTTTTGAAACATCGTCTTTCCTTGACACATAATATAGGGTGGTATTTTACAATAATGGGTATTATAATTAACGAAAAACAGTGGGAAATATCTGCTTACATGATTTTACGCTGAAAAATTAAACCATAATGCAAATTATGTATTTTTTAAGCATTGTATCTAGAACCAGCTTTTGTTTTTTACTTAAATAATTTAAATTGCATTTATGTTCGCAACAATTAGTAGCGAATTTCTTTTCTACTATTTTTAATTCAGCCCTCTCTTTAGATAGCAGGATTTTAGTTCTAACTAAATTTCTATTGAGGTTTCTAATTCTTTTCTGCAGTGTAGCAATTTCATTATTGACACTTGTGTTTGTGACCTTGGAGGAATTAGGACTGTTTTCTGTGAATTCCTCATTGTTGAAGAACGGCGCGTTTGAAATAAGAACTGGTTGACTGGATCCTGCATCTGGTAATTTACTGATTGTTGAATATTGCTTTTTCAGTAATTTTTTGTCTCTGTTTTGTGGAGATTTTCGGGATTTATGCACTGTAGTTAAGCACCTGGGTAAATTAGGAAATATACAGGGAATTGCCCCTGGCTTTAACCGCCATTTAATTCTAGGGATTTCAACTAGTTTTCCATGCACAACGAATGAATCAAATTTCATTAAAAAGTCCTCTGGAAAATGTTTGTCACAAATACTAGATTTAACAGATAATTTAGTGTCTTTCCTAGGAATAGACTTTTCCCATTTGTAAAACAGATTTTTATCTTTAGGAGGAGTAAAAAAATGTCTAGCTTCTGAGCAGTTTGTGTATCCTGAACGACACCCGGGTACAAAACAAGTTGGCGTTTTTAATCAATTATTGATGTTGCTTGAAACTTACGTTTTGAAGAACACAAACATTTATGCACAAAATTAGAAGCAATTTCACAAGTTATGTACCTAATTACTCACAACACACAACGCATACGTATAAAATTGTCTGTACTTCCGAATCACATACTAGGCAGTTCGGTCGCATTTTAAGGCGACTGCGATCGCCACGCCGCAGTTTCGGTCAGTTGCCACGGGACCACGGATCATGCAGTGAACTAGCGGGAGAGCTCACACTTTCTCTTCTATCCGCTATGGTTTGGGTAAACACTCTCTAGACAGTTACCTTACAGCTGTGTAGGAGAGTGCGTCGCATTTTCATTCTTTTCTATGTAGCTTTTGAAGTGTAAACATTCAAGTACAAATACTGAATCTTCAAGATCCGAACTGTAGACTTTCTGAAGTCTGGATGATGCTTCCTGAATTTCAAGTGGACTAAGCATCTTCAGATTTGTCAAAAACATAAATGGTTCACTGAATTCCTTGTAGGAAGAAACTCTGTTGTTCAGTTCTTCAATCAATTTATAGAATCAAAAGGAACTTGATGTTTCATGTCTATGCTTTTTTTTTTTTTTTTTCCTGCAGCTTTCCAGAAATTTTGCCGCCCCCTAAAATGTGCCGCCCTGGGCAGTTGCCCGGTTTGCCTTTACGTAAATACGGCCCTGCCTATGTGTATGTTCTAAGAGATTTAATTAACTATTTAAATGTAAGGTTATTGGGCAAGTGCAACCTAAGGCTAAATGATGTAGAGATAAACCGTCAAGCCACGTGCAACGCTGAGTAATTAATGGCAATCTTATTTATATACATTTGGATAAGGTATCACATAAAACAAATTTTAATATTTTTAAGTATGTCATTAGGAATATAAATTCTGGCTATACAAAAACTACTGAATGAGTGGTAACCAAATGTGAGTTGATTATACTTTATGTGTCGCAAATAATTATTAAAATACTAAGTAAACGCTGGCTTAAAGTTACATTTTGAGTTTATTAACTCAAAATGTAACTGATACTTCATGTGAACTTTCCTGCTCTGGTATTTGTGGTAGTTCAACAGTGCTTTTGCATTGTTTCCTTGTAGTGCCCGAAGAATTTTAATTCCCTTTGTCTTGAGTAATAATTTTTGCAACACTTAATACGTAAGTTAATCATTGCGAACACATATTTGGTAGTGTAAGTTAAATTTACAATTCATTTATCAATTACCATAGCAACAAGGCTAAAACTGGTCTTTAATACTTACGGTACCAGTAGGAAATGACGTCACACCCAAGAGCATACTAACCTAAAAATAAGTTATTAATGAATCCTTAGCAAAATATGCCAATAAAACTGTCTCACTGGTATAACTTAAGTTTTTATCAAAGCACAACTTTTGGAAGGCATTGTAAGCTTTAACATATCTTTGTTTCGACTTCGCTGGTAAAAGTAATGTAAATGCTAGATCCGCAGCTTCTTCTGTAGCAATGTCGCTGATTTTTATAAAATTTTACTGCTCGATAATAACTATTAAAAGGCGAGAGATTCAATTCGGCTACATAAACAAATAACCTAGAAACCCAGACATGTGCTACCTCAAGTAAAGAATCTATTGCGAAATTCATTAACAAAAGAGTGGATAAGAAGGCTTTACCCATATAACTTAGATGTAGCTTTTCATTTGTTCATATAGAGAATTCATTTTTACTTTCTCTACTGGTAAGTAGGGGAAGTATTGTATTCCACCCAAAAATTCGATGTCGAGATTTCACCGGAAATATATGTTTTGAGGCCCCCTGAATCCAAAAAAAGCATTTTTAGAAAAAGGTCCGTGTGTGTGTCTGTGTGTGTCAGTCAGTCTGTCAGTGTGGACAGCATAGCTCAAAAACGAAAAGTCGGTTAGAAACCAAAGTTGGTATTTAAGTTTAAAGTCTTTTAAGGATGCGACACGAACATTTTGAAGAAAATAGCCCCACCCTAAACTACCCTTTACATGGAAGATTTTTAAAAAATTTTGATTTTCTTGAAAATGGCTCTAACGATTTTTATTAAAATGTCATATGTTTGAGATATTTTGATGACAAATGAAATGCATATTTTGAATTTTCTGACTATAGCCTATGTAGCCCTGTTTAGTCTGGATGAGTTTTGAATAACTCTTAAACCGTAAGAGATAGACAAAATCTTACTTTACAAGGAATGTAGATCTTGCTAAAATACACAATTTATGTCTCAATAAATTGTTTTGTAGAGTGAACCATTTCGGAGATATTCCCTGTTTTGTGTGTCAGTTTCGGGAAACAGAACTTTCGTGCCATGGAACATCGTTGTTCATTGTTTATATGTTAAGCGTGCAAAGAGAACGCGATCTCAAAGCTTTAAAATATTTGACTATCGTTCACAGCCTACTGTATTCTAATAGTCCCCTTGTAGCTATAAGGAAATAAGCAATAAGATAATTTCTACAAATGTTTATCTCAACTAATACGACGATATAGGAATAAGTGTTTGTATGAATGGTTAGTACAAGAGTAGAGAAAGTCATGTGAGTGCAACACATCAGATTTTTTCAAGTATTGCAAGAAATAATTGACTAATCACGAACTGTAAGTTATGTATCAGATCTTGAATGCTTGGGAAAACTCGGCGCTACGGGCCTCGTATACCCAAAATGCATTCTCGACCCGATAAGTATCACTTACAGTTCTTGGTGAGAAATATACTAATAAATATCTCCAAAGAAACACGAGGCATAAACAGTCAGACCATGCGCAACGCTGGGTATTTCAGCTAGTTTCAGCTAGTAATCGATAAATAATAATAGAGCTTTAAGACTAAATTCTCTCCTTTTCTCCAGTAGGTATCTGGTTTATAACAAAGACGCAATTTGAGGTTAATCTTCCTTTTGGAAGTCCATGTTGTTCGTTAAAGAAATAATACTTCTGATGTTTTCTTTAAGCTCTTGCTATTATTTTGGTACATAAGCTCTCAGTAAGTTTATGGCTCTGGAATTATTACAATGGACATGAAAGGAAAACACAATAAATATCAATATGTTTTTGCAACAACAGAAAGATGTTTAGACAATAAAACAACAAAGGAAACAGACTGGTGGTTATCATGCTAGCTTCCATATCCAGAGGTTTCGGGGTCGATTCCCCGTTGGAGGATGGAGATTTTTTTATTTGTTTATTTTTTAAGCCAGAGTGTGGAAGGATGAATGAGAGGTGAATTTAATGTTTATAAAATAAAAGCAAGGTAAATAACCCCAAAGTTACGCAAATAGTTAGCAAGTGAATATGTTTGCCCATGAGCAATTGCTTCAAAGAAAAAGCCACAGATGTGACCTTAGTTGTTAAAGGCGGTATATAAAGGGAACTAAAAAGAAGATAAAAAGAAACAAGAAAACACAATTTAAACTTCGTAAATAGTGCAATTGGCAATATTATATTGTGGTACAGAGACGGTAGCTCAGAAAGACGCTCAGTGGCGCAGTTGGTAGAGCGCCTGTCTGCTGTGCTAGGGGTCCCGGGTTCGATTCCCGGCAGGAGGGTAGGAATTTTTCTCCAGTCACGATTATTCCTTATCCTTCCCTGAGTCTGGAAGTATGAGTGAATGTGTGTGAATTCAACGTATAAAAACCCCAAAGACAGAAAAATCCACTGTTAAACGAACAACACTAACGAATAAACGAGTTTTGAAGCATATTAATATCCTGAAAATAATTCATTAAATAGGAAGGGGAGCAACTACAGTAAGTTTACTACAAAACTTGGCCAGTAGGCACACTGCCCGTCTCCCGGACAAGTACTGCACGCTTGTGTGGCAGTCACACGACCCGTCTCGCGGGCTCACATACATGGTCGTCAAATCAAATCTCAAATCACATTAATAATTACCAGAACAAATACAAAACATACCTTATCACAAGAGATGTTGGAAATGCAGCAATGCACCTAAAGCATCTTCTTAAGGAAACTTGCATCCACATGCTTTAGTTCAGCTTTCATTATAATGTTAATTTTCCTCTTGATATTTTGTTTTAATTTTGTCTTGTGCAAGACGCTTAAGAGATATCCCTGATGACCGTTCTAAACTTTCTCCGATTTCACATAATTTCTGTTCGTTAAGCACATGCTATTTTACCTTTCTTTTCCTCTCAAGAATTGATCCCGTCTCTCTGAATTTATTTACAAACAAACGAACGGTCTCTACTCGGAACACGTAGACCAGGCAATTTAGTTTCAAATTGCCTTAACAACTTCCCTAAAAGAGTATGCAAGCACATACGTATCGTGAATAAACATCTTTCGTCGTACTGTAGACTACAGTCGATTCATTTTGAAAGCATTTCAAACAAAACTAAACACTTCTGAATACTCCTAACGTTATTCACTTATGAACTGGATCAGAACAGCACAGAAACCTACCTAAGAGAGGTAAGACTGACGTAGGTGTGACGATCAGCACGCGCGCGCAGGGAGATGCAGGGAACGTCATATGGGCCATGCTCCTGCCGGCCAAGTTTTGTAGTAAACGTACTGTAGGTTAAAACCCTGCCCTAATGATGACGAATGGTACCAAATCTATCTTTGTGCTGTGCCTACGTCTGAGAAAATGCTACTTGTATTACTTTCCGTTCACTTAAGAAAGTCTTACTTTATTTTTCAGGCTTCCCACGATTTATTTTGCATCTTTGTTTTGGATGCGTGTGCTTCCACGGCTTTAGTATTGATGTAGAAGGCCGTGTCTTTCGCTCCTCTGCAGGCTTCTCCGGAAGCACATTCCCTCTGTTTTGTTTTGTAAGGTTTTCTCCGAGATTATAATTAATAGGTAATATTTGCACCTAAAAGATTCGTACCAAGAATAATAGTTGTTGTTAGCTAATGCTGGATTTCTGACAATGCAGTCATTAATCCTCTTGCTCTCCAATATTTTTCACTGATGGAGGGGGTACTAGAAGTGGCCGGGCATATTTGAAGGTGGTCTCGATCCATTTCCTCTTGCAGATCACATAGAGGACAGAGTGGTGAAGAATATATCCCAATTCTGTTTAAATGTTTTGCCAGACAATCATGTCCTGTAATCAACCTGAAGGTTGCAACTGCTGTTTTTCGAGGATACTCAGGAATTACTGTTTGAATGTTTGGTAGTTCCCATCTTTTATTCTTTGATTTTTCATAGTAATATTTTGCAATAATTTTTTTTTAATTCAGAGTTGACTAACCTTTTAGCTGCATAAAATAGTAGATTAACTATAGATTTTTGTACACCGCTGGTACCCTTTTTTGCAAGAAAATCAGCTTTCTCATTACCACTCAGTCCACAGTGAGCCGGTATCCATTGGAAGACTAGGTGTTTTTGAAGTGCTGTTAGATGGCTAAGGATTTTCCAACATTCTATAATTGTTTGGTTTTTTGGTGACAACTTGGAAGTAATTGCTATAATTGCTGCCCTGGAATCTGAGAGAATAACTGCTTGCTGAAAATGTGAAATTCTGTACAAAAGATTTTGTAGGGCCATTCGAATTGCTTCAATTTCTCCATCAAAGTTAGTAGTTCCATAACTTAAAGATTTGTAATAGGAAAAGAGGTGACATGTGACTCCAGCACCTGCTCCATCTTGGTTTGATATCAATGATCCATCAGTATAAATATGGAGCCACTCATGTTCTGGGAATCTAGTATGGATTGTCTAATGCCAATAATTTTAGAACACTAGTTGGAGTATCACTTTTTTTAACTTCTCCTATCAAGTGTAAATAATATGTGATGTCTAATGTTTGTGTCGGATTGACTTTAGATATGCAGTTTTCCTTTGAATTAGGAAGGTGTACAGTTTTCTTGATGTCTTGAATTATGGAAAGAAAGCTCTCCTGAGTCTTTAGTGTATGTGTAAAATTTCTCTTGTGCCATTTATTGAATAGGAGTCTGATCAACTTTTCGTGTTGAATAAGAGCCGCTTTTTCTATTTCATATTCAATGGGGCATTGGTTGGTTAGTATTTCCATAGCTGCTATTGGTGTGGTTTTGATAGCACCTGTAATTAATCTCAGACTTTGGTTTTGAAAGATTTGAATCTTTTTTGTGTTTGCTGTTACAAGAACTTCGCTGCAGTAAGTAAATAATGGCTTTATATAATAGTATACTAGTGAGATAGAAGTTAAACTCTTTTGTGATCTTTTACTAACCATTCTTAGTTTACTTAGTATCTGTTGTTATTATATGCGTAAGGATACGTTTTACTATTTGTTTGTGCAGTTTGTAAAATAAATGTCACCCAGGGTTAAGTATCACTATTGGAGACGTTTTAATTTGTGTTTTTTGTAAGAAAAGTAGCGGCAAAGTAATATTGTTGTCTGAAGAGACGTTGAAAAAATCTCAAACAACGTTAAAACTTCGTAAAAAAAAACATAACCTCAAATATGACATTATTCTACCAAGTGAATATACGGACAGCGGTTATTACATGGAATGTTACAAAACATTTACTTCTTTATTTATCTATTAACATGAGAATTGAAAACTAAACCCTGGCACTACTACCCATGAAGAGTCAAGCCTTACCGCTCAGCCGCTGCGTCCCCCCCCCTCGGCCAACTACAGGCGTCATTGGAGGGGTGCAGTATTGGAAGATGGTACGTGGTCAGCTTCCCGATCTCTCCAGGCCAGTTATGCGCTTTTCATGACCTGGGGCCGCTACTTTTCTATCAAGTAGCTCTTTAATTGGTCCCCCGGGGAGCTAACGAGGCTGAGTGCACCCTGCCAGACCTCCCAGAGGGGATAAATCCTCATGCTGGTACCGGGGATCGAACCCGGGTCCTCCGCGACAGAGGTAAGCGCATTAGAATGAGAATTATAGTGAATAATCTTTTAAACATTTATTTTTTAGTCATAAATAATTCTACAAAATAAAATTATCCAATCAACCCAAATAACTCACTCGCATCCGCGTGAATGTATGGTATATTGCCTTTGAGTTTGTCCGGCTATTCAGGAAACATCTATGAGTCACCCAAGGAACATATGTAAATAAAGTCCTGCTTTTATATTATGACGTAAGCAGGGCTACAATTTATTGAAGTTTAAGGGTGTCTGGCGAGGAGTGTCTGGCAATAGATGACTGATTTCTAATACCACCCCGAAGAAATAATATTTAAAAAATCTGATGTGTTGCACTCACATGACTTCCTCTACTCTTGTACTAACCATTCTTACAAACTCTTATTCCTACATCTTCTTCGTGTTAAAATAAACATTTGTACAAATTATCTTATTGCTCATTTTCTTGTAGGTGCAAGGGGAATATTAGAATACAGTAGTCTTTGTGCGATAGTCAAATGTTTTAAAGCTTTGAGAGTCCGTTCTCTTTGCACACTTAACATGCAAAACAAATGAACAACAATGTTCCATTTCACGAAAGTTTTAAGTTTTCCGAAACTCACACACATAACAAGGGATGTCTCCGAAATGGTTCACTCTACAAAAAAATTTATTGAGACATAAATTGCGTATTTTAGCAAGATCTACATTTTTTGTATAGTAAGATTTAGTCTATATCTAACGGTTTACCAGTTATGCAAAAGTAGTCCAGAGTAAATGCGACTACAGGGGCTATAGCCAGAAAATTCAAGATATACATTTCATTTGTCATCAAAATATCTCAAACATACGACATTTTAATCAAAATCGTTAGAGCCATTTTCAAGAGAATCAAAATTTTTGAAACATTTTCTATGTAAAGAGTAGTTTAGGGTGGGGATATTTTCTTCAAAATCTTCGTGTTGCATCCTTGAAAGACATTAAACTTAAATACCAACTTTGGTTTTTAACCGACTTTTCGTTTTTTATTTATGCTGTCCACAGACTGACAGACACACAGACACACACACGGACCTTTTTGTAAAAATGCTTTTTTTTTTGGATTCAGGGGGTCTCAAAACATGTATTTCCGGTGAAATCTCGACATAGAATTTTTGGGTGGAATACAACAATTCCTCTACTTACCAGTAGAGAAAGTAAAAAGAGAGACCTAATAAACGAAAACGAGAAGAGTTGGGAACTTTTAATATGAATGACAGGTTAAATGATTTCAAACAAAAGTGGAAGGAACATGTAAGAATGCCAGAGATCAGGCTTCCCAAACAAGTAATTGTCATCCTAAAGGATGGGCAGACCCAGCGCTTGATTGCCTATGCCATGAAGAAGAAGAAGCAGGAGAAGCAGAAGAAGAAGCAGAAGAAGAAGAAGCAGAAGAAGTAGAAGAAGAAGCAGAAGAAGCAGAAGAAGCAGAAGAAGAAGCAGAAGAAGAAGAAAAAGCAGAAGAAGAAGAAAAAGCAGAAGAAGAAGAAGAAGAAGAAGCAGACGAAGAAGCAGAAGAAGAAGCAGACGAAGAAGCAGAAGAAGAAGAAGAAAAAGCAGAAGAAGAAGCAGAAGAAGAAGAAGAAGAAGAAGAAGAAGAAGGAGAAGAAGAAGGAGAAGCAGAAGGAGAAGAAGCAGAAGAAGAAGAAGGAGGAGAAGAAGAAGCAGAAGGAGAAGAAGCAGAAGAAGAAGCAGAAGAAGAAGAAGAAGAAGAAAATTCACCTATGCGTACCCTTAACACGATACCCAAGACCACGCGACACCCTACGCCACTAGTGAATAGAGAAAGTGACGTGAATTCAACATAATATTAAATTTAAGTAGAATTCTGTTATAGGAGTTACCATTTGAAGTAGTGGGATGTGACGAGTAACATCTGTCGCGAAAAGAGTGACAACATTAGTTCCACTCTCTTAAGCATATTGATCTGCGGGGGAAGGTTGATTCTCCGCTAATGTAATTGTCCTCCAAAATGTGCCTGTTGTAGCGTCACATCAAACGCCTCCCTCTGTGAGAACAATCCCAGTGCTGTTACATTGGGCAATATTGACAGTCTTTTATAAAATTGGTACCTTTTCTGCTATTTATATTAATAGGGGAAGTATTGTATTCCACTCAAAAATTTGATACCGAGATTTCAGAGGAAATAACCGTTTTGAATAGAGAAAAAATCATGTGTTATACTCACATAACTTTCTCTACCCTTGCACCCACAAACTATTCTTAAAGACACTTATTCCTCTAACTCCATCATGTTAGTCGACATAAACACTTTTAGAAACCATGTTTCTGCTAATTTTCTTGTATGTGCAATGGGAATATGGGAGCGATAGTCAAATCTTTTACGTGGTGGTCGCTATGTGATAGCATTGACGTTTATTGTCTTTGCATAGCCAAGATGTAAAAACAAATAAGAACTTGACGTTTGAGAAAAATATAAGCCCTGGAAAATTCAAACAAATAAGTAATATCTAGGAAATAATTCATTAAAAAATTGTATTTGGCGTAAATTTAGTGTTTAGATATCTGTGTATAACAATGTAAGATTTTATCTATTTCAGTCACTGAATAATGCCCATTTCCAGTGAATTAACGAACAAACAAATGAATCGATAGATAGGTAGGTGGGTGGGCGCGCGGGCGGGTGGGTAGGGAAGTAAGTACATAAAGAACGAAAGAAGGAAAGAAAGAAAGAAAGAAAGAGAGAAGGAAAAGAAAGAGAAAGAAAGAAAGAGAAAGAGAGAAAGAAAGAGAAAGAAAGAGAAAGAAAGAGAGAGAGAAAGAGAAAGAGAGAAGGAAAGGAAGGAGGGAGGAAGGAAGGGAGGAAGGAAGGAAGGAAGGAAGAAAGAAAGCAAGAAAGCAAGAAAGAAAGAAAGCAAGAAAGAAAGCAAGAAAGCAGCAAAGCAACAAAGCAAGAAAGCAACAAGGCAAGAAAGCAACAAGGCAAGAAAGCAACAAAGCAAGAAAGAAAGAAAGAAAGAAAGCAAGCAAGAAAGAAAGCAAGCAAGAAAGCAAGAAAGCAAGAAAGCAAGAAAGCAAGAAAGCAAGAAAGCAAGAAAGAAAGAAAGAAAGAAAGAAAGAAAGAAAGAAAGAAAGAAAGAAAGAAAGAAAGAAAGAAAGAAAGAAAGAAAGAAAGAAAGAAAGAAAGAAAGAAAGAAAGAAAGAAAGAAAGAAAGAAAGAAAGAAAGAAAGAAAGAAAGAAAGAAAGAAAGAAAGAAAGAAAGAAAGAAAGAAAGAAAGAAAGAAAGAAAGAAAGAAAGAAAGAAAGAAAGAAAGAAAGAAAGAAAGAAAGAAAGAAAGAAAGAAAGAAAGAAAGAAAGAAAGAAAGAAAGAAAGAAAGAAAGAAAGAAAGGAAGAAAGAAAGAAAGAAAGAAAGGAAGGAAGAATTTAAGTTTTTTCTAATCACCAGTACATTAGTGTCATAGACGATCAGAACAGTACTTGCAAGATTTTTTATGTAAAGCGCTTGCTCGTTACGACAAGGTTAAAAGAAGTTAAATATACTACTATGAACATACTCTATCAGTGAGCAGGAAGTCTTGAGGCAGTTTTCTTTCTAATCTTCTCCTCTGTGGGTTTCTTATACCTCAATATGATAAGTTACGGCGCCTGATCTGTAGAAGAATTTCCTTGAGAGCAATAATTGTTTTATGGCGACAATTCCAAATTCCTGGTGAAGCTTGTCGTTCATGGAGGCTTTGTAATGGTGCGGAGAAATTTGTTTTGTATAACGTGGTCATGGATGAAAGTTTTACTAACTGCGCCCTGATTTGTGTCACAGTCCAAGTGGTGATAAAGTCTTATGTATCAACACTAGCTACTTCCAGAATCATAAGATGTATTACAATTCCAAGTTAGTTTCTAGCATTACTCCTAGATGTTTAACTGGTGGCTGCTAAACTGTTAGAGATTGAAACCTTTCAGAGTGACTGTCTTCATGTATTACCACCTCGTGAAGACGAGAAATGTCACAATGCACATGCGGAGCACTTGTAATAAGATTATAGTGCATGGTACAGTCACTCATAATATCCCACAAAAATTATTTTTTAATCTTCAACACAGAACGTGATTAAACGAGCGCTAACTCTGGAATAGCACTGCAGGTAACCTCGATAGTTGCAGAGCCATTCGCTGCCAACCTCTCCACCAATACCCCAAACTATGCCCTGCAGCCGCTACACTGTACATGTGTTCACCACATATGTCAGTCATTGTTAGAAGTAAACTACCTTTTCAGTTTATTGTGAAAATGAATATCCTGTTCGATCCCCCATTCAGTAAATAAATGTGGTAAGTGTAAGTTGTGTTTCACTGCTATGTCTAGATTTGTTAGCATTGTTGATGTCGCAACAGTATTACATTGAAGAATGCAAGCCAGGACAAGCTTATTGAAAATCTGATGTGTTGCACTCACATGGCTTTCTCTACTCTTGTACTAACCATTCTTACAAACTCTTATTCCTATATCTTCTTTGTGTTAGTTAAGATAAACATTTGTACAAATTATCTTACTGCTTATTTCCTTGTAGCTGCAAGGGGAATATTAGAATACAGTAGGCTTTGTGCGATAGTCAAATGTTTTTAAGCTTTGAGATTCCGTTGTCTTTCCACACTTAACATAAATAAATAAACAACGATGTTCCATTTCACGAAAGTTTTAAGTTTTCCGAAACTCACACATATAAGAAGGAATATCTCCGAAATGGTTCACCCTACAAGAACATTTATTGAGACATAAATTGTATATTTTATCAAGATCTACATTTTTTGTACAGTATGATTTGGTCTATCTCTAACGGTTTACCAGTTGTGCAAAAGTCGTCCAGAGTAAATACGACTACAGGGACTATAGCCAGAAAATTCAAGATATACATTCCATTTGTCATAAAAATATCTCAAACATATGACATTTTAATCAAAATCGTTAGAGCCATTTTCAAGAAAATAGAAATTTTCGAAACATTTTCTATTCAAAGGATAGTTTACGGTGAGGCTATTTTCTTCAAAATCTTCTTGTCGCATCCTTGAAAGACATTAAACTTGAATACCAACTTTGGTTTTTAAGCTACTTTTCGTTTTTGAGTTATGCTGTCCACAGGCACACAGACACACACGCAGGCGGGCGCGGGGGCACACACACACGCGCGCGCGCGCGGACCTATTTCTAAAAGGAATTTTTTTATTCAGGGGGTCTCAAAACATATTTCCGGTGAAATCTCGACATCGAATTTTTAGATGGAATACAATACTTCCTCTACTTACCAGTAGAGAAAGTAAAAATGCGAATATTATGTCGGAAGTGCAATGCCGCCCTTCACCGTCACGAAACGGGATCGCAGATACGATATATTATCGTGTAGGTGAGGGCATGAGCGGTTGGCGAATTATCTTAAGCGCCAAGACTGTAAAAACAGAAAAACCGATCCATTTTAAGAGCTGGTCGAGGATGCCCACGAGATTTACCCTGTGTTGCATAGGTTAAATATGTAAATATAACTTTAGCTTAGTTTAGTTATACTGTAACAAAACGGCATTTGGACGAATTCCACTCAGATCAGTGTGAGAAATGACAAAAACCAGCTCAGTTGCTTTTCTATCATTTTATTATCTTCTAAAGTTTTATCACAAATATACAGTCTAAAGCCTTTCGTGCTATCACAACTCACAATGTTTACTTCTCATAGCCTTGGTCAGTCCTTTCAGTGTCTTTTTTCATTTCCTCTGTCTCTCATACTCTAATTACGACGTCACAATCACTCGCTACGCTCGTTGAATTTTCTTAAGACGTACCGACACGAGGACACACACGCATAGCTGTCTCACACTCACTGACACATTGACAAACTCATATCCGTAGCTCAACTGTAAAACTCACTGCTCAGCTCTTCTCTGGCCTAATTATTTTGAGAATGAGGTCACACGGACCTTTCTTGAGTTCCACACACACGCCCCGGAAATGACCCAGAAGTCTCGCGAGCGTTCTCAAAACTGCCGCTTCGATTGTTGATAGTAACGTACACAAAAAATCGCTCCTCAGCTTGAGGGATTTAACTTCAACAAATGTAATTGTTAAGGAGCAACTATTTTTTGAACATAAGGTACTTGCAGGGAATGCAATTATTCTTCTCTTGTGCAATCTCCAGAAATGCCAAGCTACTTTTATTATAAGATATACTCGAACATTATCCGCCTCGCTTAGACCCGCCTCTGCACTTCGTCCCCAGAAATAATCTTCGATCTTTCACTATCTCTACTACCTGCGGTAAGTAGGGAGACTATCAACGCGTGTGCAGTTGGTTTACAAAGGAAATTACGCTACGCACAACCAATGAGTGTCATAAATCCATCTGCATGCTTCAGAAAAGGCATGACCCTATGCTTGAAGACCAATAGCAACACTAATTAAGAGAGTGACAGTTACATGTTGACTCCACGTGGAATCTCAGTTGCCAAAATTCTGAATTTCAGTCCTTTTCTTTTTCATTACCTACAAAGGTTCATGTTAATATGTTGCAACTCTGCCTCCAAGGATCCAAGAGAAATGGCACGTGTTGTAAAACGATTATGAGGGTTCCTCAAAGGAGACAACCAAACTGCACACGCGTTGAGGAAACAGACTCTACTCCCTCAAAAATTTGATGTCGAGATTTCACCGGAAGTACATGTTTTGAGGTCCCTCGGTGGTTTAACTTGTCTCTAGGACCATAAAATTGGAAGGTCTCTTCCACCATGTCAGTTAGGGGCAGGGGGTAGACAAATTTTGCGTGCAGAAACGCCAGAAGCATATTCATACATGCCGCTTCAGTCTAGCACTGATTGGATAGAAGCAGCCGAATTTTCTCCCACCTTCCCCAGAACAACAAACACAGAGGGGTGAGTATCTCCAAAGGCGTGCCCTGTACTAGCCGATAAGGCATTGCTGCCAACAACGATACGATCTCTGTATGGCAAACTGAATTCACTTACTCTACCTCATTCTCTTCTAGCCAGTACGATCAAGAGGGTAAACATATTTCATTTCCACGCATTTTTTAAACTTTGCTGTGGTTATTGGTGTAAATATTTAGCAAGACAAGTGGCACATCCTTGCACCGTGGCCTAAACCTACCAATGAAATAATCATGGTTTCGTACGATAAATGTTATGGCAGACGCGAGGTACAGTGAGATTTTCTTTGGTGTTTTTTGTACGTGGCAGAGAAAGTAAAAATCTTATGTGTTACACTCACATGACTTTCTCTACTCTTGTACTAACCATTCTTACAAACTCTTAATCCTCTATCTTCTTCATGTTAGTTTATATAAACATTTGCAGAACTTATCTTTTTTATCTTCTTATAGGTACAAGGAAAGTATGGGAATTCAGTAGACTATGTGCGATAGTCAAATCTTCTAAAGCCTTCAAATTCCGTACTCTTTGCACGGTTAGCGTACAAAAATGAATAACGATGTTCCATTTGGAAGAAGTGTAAGTTCTCCAAAACTCACACGAAAAAAAAATTACTTGGATATAAATTGTGTGTTTTAGCAAGATCTACCTTTTTTGTATAGTAAGATTTGGTCTATCTCTTACGGTTTACCAGTTATGGAGAAGTCATCTAGAGTAAATAGGACTACATGTGCTATAGCCAGGATATTCAAGATATACATTTCATTTGTCATAAAAGTATCTCAAAATATCAAAATCGCTAGAGCAATTTTATAGAAAATGAAAATTTTGGAATTTTTTTTTATGTAAAGGACAGTTTTTTGTGGAGGAATTTTCTTCAAAATCTTGGTGTCAAAGACATTAAACTTAAATACCAACTTTGGTTTTTAATCGACTTTTCATTTTTGAGTTATGCTGTCCCCACCCACACACACACACACACACACACACACACACACATACACACACGCACACACAGACACACACACAGACACACACACACAGACACACACACACGCACACACACGCACGCACACACACAGACAGAGAGACAAACACGCGCGCGCGTTTTTTTTTTTTTTCTAAAAATGCTTTTTTTTGGACTTACGGACCCTCAAAACATATTTCCGGTGAAATTTCGACTTCGAAGTTTTGGGTGGAATACAATACTTCCTTAACTTTACTAAACGTAGTAGAGAAAGTAAAAATGAATTTTGTTACTGAAATGTACGAATAGTACAAAGTGATTATGTCCCCTTCAAACAACTGAAATTGAGTTGATGTTTATGGACGCACTTTAACTGTTGTGGTTCTAAAAAACGCGTTCTATACTAGACATGAAAAACCACTTAATTTTGCTCAGTGGCCTCTTTATCAGGCTTGAGGCTCTGCCTGAATCTACCACAGGGGGACATTGGGTTATTTCCATTCCAAAGGAAGTCTTGCTAAAGGGAAAAAAAAAAAAAAAAAAAAAAAAAAAAGGGAGAGAGCACGCCCTTCCCCGAGTTTTAACCCGGGACCTTGGGAACCAGAGGCTAGCATGTGACCCCTAGATCATGGAGAACGACCCCTTCAAATATGTAAAAAGAAACACCTAAGGTTTCACTGACAGAGACAAACGCATAAGCGGGTCGTTACTTAGTTGACAAACCGCAAGGCCTTGCATTTTCAGTTTGAATAGCGTTGTTAAAAGGCAGTTAGAATTAGTAATGTTTGGTAATGTCCATTAGCTCGGACATAAGCCACGCCTTCTGCTAATGAAGTGCCGCTTCCCCACACTCACTTGTCTCCACCGAAGGACTGGGTGAACAAATGCACTAACCTACTTGGGAAACAAAGGAACATAGGACAAACTATTTAATGGCAGCTCCCAAGAATTCAGAATGGCCAACTTCGCACTTAAGTATCGCCAACTTTGCAATGAGACTTGATAGTTTTAAGTCAGTCAATAAATCAAATCTTGTTTCCAAACAACACAACTTGATTAAATCACATTGACCTCTAAATCAGGCACCGGCAGAGTTTGCCCGATCGAGCCTTGCTCTGGTTCATCGCTTAGAGCCTCAATGTTAGTGGCGTGCTCTATTAATGACCAGAGCCTCAGTGTCAGTGGCGTGCTCTATTAATGACCAGAGCCCCGATGTTTATCAAATGTCTTTTTTTCTTTGTGGTTTCTTCCATGTAAAATATAAGTAAAGCGCTATTTTATCACTAGTGATTAAAATTATGCAATTCTGATGGGCCACATAAAGTCATATTTTGACTTTTTACTTTCTCTACTGGTAAGTAGGGGAAGTATTGTATTCCACCCAAAAATTCGATGTCGAGATTTCACCGGAAATATATTTTGAGAGCCCCCAAATAAAAAAAAAAAAACATTTTTAGAAAAAGGTACGTGTCTGTGTGTCAGTCTGTGGTCAGCATAACTCAAAAACGAAAAGTCGGCTAAAAACCAAAGTTGGTATTTAAGTTTAATGTCTTTCAAGGATGCGACACGAAGATTTTGAAGGAAATTCCCCCACTCTAAACTACTCTTTACATGGAAAATGTTTCGAAAATTTTGATTTTCTTGAAAATGGCTCTAACGATTTTGATTAAAATGTCATATGTTTGAGACATTTTGATGACAAATGAAATGTATATCTTGAATTTTCTGGCTATAGCCCCTGTAGTCGTATTTACTCTGGACGATTTTTGCATAACTGGTAAATCGTTAGAGATCGACCAAATCTTACTGTACAAAAATGTAGTTCTTAGGTAATAATATACACAATTTATGTAGCAATAAATTTTCTTGTAAGGTGAACCATTTCGGAGATATTCCTTGTTATGTGTGCGAGTTTCGCCAAAGTTAAAACTTTCGTTAAATGGAACTTCACTGTTCATTTTTTTATATGTTAAGCGTGCAAAGAGAACGGAATCTCAAAGCTTTAAAACATTTGACTATCGCTCAAAGCCCACTGTATTCTAATATTCCCCTTGCACCTACAAGGAAATAAGCAATAAGATAATTTGTACAAATGTTTATCTCAACTAACACGAAGAGGATGAATAAGAGTTTGTAAGAATGGTTAGTACAAGAGTAGAGAAAGTCATGTAAGTGCAACATATCAGATTTTTTAACGTCTTTTGTCATTTCCTTGTCAGTTTTCATTATATAGTTATACTTTCTCTTATATCTTCATACATTTGTTATATTTTTATATTTCTATTCCAGTATTGCATATGTGCTTGCAATCGACTCATACTCAATGGGATGACCCAGGTGGTAACGTCTGTGGTGTGCATTCGGGAGGTCGCGGGTTCGATTCCCGTGGCCGCACACACTGACAGGTTTTTCCGTGATTTGCGCAAGTCACTTAAGCGAATGCTGGGGTGCATTATTTCATACCACGATTTCCTTTCCATCATTTCCCTTCATGCCATTTCCTTATCATCTTTCAGGTGTACTTTTAGGCGTGTAGTGTAACTCTGTTCTCGGCGCTAGGTGGCGTTTGGCCGGCCTTGTCCTCCGTGGGGGGACGCTCAGTGTGACACAGGAACTGCGGTGAGACGGCTGTTTGGTGGGGCCTGGCGCCGGGATGAAGAGACCTCAGCACTTGTTAAGGAAATCCGCACGTCTCTGTGGCCTGTTTAGCTGCGACCCTGTGTGGTACCTTCGGTTCCCTCATTTCATCTCTGCCTCTTGAGGGGTGGTAGACACAATAGATCTGTGTAGGTCGAAGTGAGCGAGGTGTCCCCTCTGTGTCTGTACCCTTTACCATTTACCCTTTGCAGTTGACTCATAGGGAGTTTTTTTCATTCTTGTCTGTACATAAGGTTTCATACAATTATCGTTTTAGAAATATAATTTTTGTGAATTTTGAGGGTAAGCTGTATAGAAAAAGACATGCGTAGGAAGTGACAGATGCAAAGAAAGCACGGACAGTTTGGTAGGGCTGTTGTGAGCTTTTCTGCCAAAATCAATTGTTTCCCTAATTAAAATTATCAGAAATCGAATGGTTCATTCTGTGAGATACCTGAAGGCCGGTGTAGAACCAACCCTCATTTACTGGACAGATTTCATTGTATGTGTGTGACCGCAAAGGCTCTCAGTTCATCATGCCTAAAACTAATGGTACGATACGCTCCGTGAACTCGAGCTATAAGGTCCTCTGACGTTACAGGTGTGTCATAAACCACACTCTTCATACAACTCCACAGAAAATAGCTGAGAGGTATCAGATCTTGTGTATGTATTTCAATTCATCGATTTGGACATAGGACGTTGAGGTGATTCCACACATTTACATCAGAGTGTGCTGGAGCTCATGTTGGCGATCTTCACAGCTGTGAACTGGTACGTATCTCACTGCTGTTAAAATGTTACTGTGCTGGAAACTACACAAGTAACGCAGTAGGATGCGTACCAAGGACTCTATGCAAGAACTTAGCGCATGAGCAGGAATGTTATTTTCATCCCAATTCACAGATGACTAAAGAGTTGCATACCTTCCATATTAAGATACCAAAAGGAATGTTAACAAACTGTCGCATCTGTTCGTTCTCAAACTTCGACGCTCTCCAGCGTTCAAACTGTGCATTTTAATATAGTAACTCAGGTTGCGTTGGTTATGTCCCAAGTTATTGGAAGCAATCTTGATACGGTATCCTGTCAGCAGGACTGTTTTTACTTGGACGTCGTTTCTGATGTCCTGGGTTCGGTGCGGCGGCTGCTCTTCTTTTCTTCTGCTCCGGTTAACTGTGTCTCCTGGAGATTCTTGCAAGCTGAGAGCTCATCCCACGCTAAAGGGAATCGCCGATCTAGGGAGAGGATACGGGAGATGGGAACAATATCCTTCACTTCGATTTTAAAGGATTGCACATCATTCGAGGCACTTTGATACACAAACGTCCTTCGGTCACAGAAACACATTAACGTTGGTATGCTGTTTGTGAATACATGTTTTTAGCTCCACTCTGACTCGAAGCCGTCGATGCTGACTAGTTAACACCTCAAAGGTTATTTTTCCCTAACATGAATGTGTGCATTCTCCAGTGGAACTGGTTTCGAGACGTTATGTAATTTTGGCGCGTACCTATGCGGCGATTTTGATGTGTATCTACCCACGTCTGAAGTTTCAGAAGAACTTCATTTTCGCTTCATTCGTCTATTTAAGGGATTATGCATTCCCACCGGATGGGATGTCATTGGTCACTGAGTATACGTCGCGAACTTAATTTCGAATTTTGGTACTTATAGATTTGTCCTCATTGGATGAGCCAAACCTCCACTTCCAATTAACACTAAATTGGGACTTCCCCGGCATAGGATTGGATTTGTGGGTTAAAGGGCGCTCAACTTCTAGGTCATCAGCAGCCTAAAAAGATTCATGGCAATAGCCAGATATAAATTTCACTCAAAAATAAAAATACTAGCAACAAGGAAAATATACACATAAACGTAAAAAACAGTGACAATAGCCAGATATAAGACAGGGTGATAAATATGCCAAAACGCATAAACAAATATCTAAAATGTTAAATCCTCAAATTGATATTGCACTCCGCTAAAAACTTAAAACTCTATCAACCGCTGTTTTGTCATCCGCTAGGACCTCTGCAAGTCTGGCAGGCAGCTGCAGAGAATCTCGAAGGTGCGCTAGAGAGCAAGACTCTAGGAGCACGTGACGGACAGACAAAAGGTTCCCACACAGCGGACATAGAGGGGCAGGGTCCCTTTTAAATAGGTAACCATGTTAAAAATTGCAGTGCCCTATTCTTAATCGAGCCCAACTAACCTCCTCACGGCGAGATATGCGACAGGAAGTTACCCAGATTATCGGAAGTTCTTTCACTTCTCTAAGCTTATTACCGCGGAGAGCTGACCACTCGTCGTGCCAGGACGACAGCACCTCTCTCCGCACTTGAAACCTAAAGTCTTCCGAAGTAACACGTGAGATGGTAATACTGGGTTCTGTAGTTGCCGTCATTGCTGCCAAATTCGCCATTTCATTCCCCGGTAAACCTACGTGACCAGGAGTCCCGGGCATATATCACACGACTTCTCCTTCTCACTCCTTTTTCGTCACGCCAAATTATCACACTAAAGATGAATAGGAGTTCCCTCTAGCACTTATTACAATGACAGGACGACCACAAGTACAATAAAAACTCACTGTTCGACTCGAAATGCACACTTTCTAAGCTTCTGAAACATTTCCTTCGAGGCAGCTTCCAACATTAAATATTGCAATACAGAATATTTTACATATATTAATTCTTATTCTAATCCCCAACTATTTACAAATCACATAACTAATGTACATTATCCCTAATACTGTTTATATGCCTACATTACCTATGTTGATAAAGCTACTGTGCTTTTCAAATGGGAACGAGTTTCTCCTTGAGCGCCTCCAGGTTGGCAACCAGTCGGAGTCCTGCTGTGTTGTCAAATTGCTTTACCCTTAAGTGGGGCTTGACGCGCGTCAAGAAATGTAAAAAGAGTGGGGGTAATGAGCTTGCAACGATGTGCACGTAAATGTATCATGTATGCCAAACTCACACCCCACCCTAACCAGTTGGTCAACACGCTGGGGCAATATGACCATCGTCTACCTAGACGGCGGCAGAGCTACCGCTTGCCCAAGGACGCCCTTGGCTGGTAACTCCCGCTATTCCCTCAAACACCCAAACCGCCAAATGTACTCCACACTTGGCACTACCACACCCTTCACCTATTCCTCTCGGTTTCTGTCCACTGGTACTGCCTTGCTCGACGGTCCCGCAAGCGACCGGCGAAGCAAGCAGTAGGGCAATGGTTGCTCGGATGATCAGACATCCAAGGTCGAACACATCCCGCCGCCAGTGACAACATAGGAAACCAATCTACACCATCATCCGACATTTACGCCAAAGCTTGTAAAATTAGACAGCACCTGTTAAACCACACGGGTAAATCCGTACTAAACGGATAGGTACCGTGGCCTCTTTACCATCCGCCTGGGTTAACCCAGGCGACTTCAACTTACTCCTAGACTCTTGTGTCTCATTGACTGCAGATCAGAACTCTTCCCATTTGAAAAGCACAGTAATTGTACACACGTTAAAGTGTTTGTGTTTGCATACTAAGTTAGCCTTATTTGTCAGTGAATGATTCTACATTTCCGTACCAATTTTCCGACAGGGGTACGTATTTGAAAACAATTAAAGGTGTATAAAACTTATTTAAGCACTAAAATAATACCAAATAAACGCACATGTGGAACATAACGACCTTAATCGAACCAAGGAGTGTCTGCTTTAAAGTTTAAACTCGACATTTGATGTCCTGCAAGATAATGAAGTTTGCCAACGTAACGACTGCAATTAACATTAATTATGGCCATATATAGGGTGATTAAAATTTATGGTGATGCATTCATGGGCTCTCTCCATTGTGCGAGAGAACCTACTCTCTGTTCACCACCTCATGGTCTAAGGGCAATGAGGGGCAGGGGAATGACATTCCACGCACTGTAATCTTAGTTTCGTAAACATCCGCGTAATCGTTGTTCTGCTGGTTACGTTGACAACTTACCTCCAATATTATTCGCGCTGTGTTTGCTCGATGCTAGTTTCTCTTAATTTCAGTTGTAAAACCTTTGTGCTGGAAGCAATGGCAAAAGTAATGTAGAAGTAGATAATCCTCCGCCTAGGAGCGCTGCGAAATCTGCTATGATATTGTGTTGCAGAACAAAGGGGTTCAGAATGACAGATCTATGTGTAAAACAGATCTTTATAAGATGACTGAATTAAAAAAACCTAAAGAGGCTCTAAAAGGCATTACTGTCTTTCTTCTATTACTTTCATTACCTGTACTTGCAGGAACAATAGTTACTATACTATTAACTGAGCGAAATTTTAATATATAGTACTTCATTCTTTGAACCTGCAGAAGGGTATGAAAGGTTGTTAGACTAAATTCTTCCTCAATTGTTATAACATTATTGGTTTTATTGGGCCACACTGTCGTTTACTTGTCCCCATACACGTGTGATCCCCATCCCTTAGAATTAGTTTGGGCCAAGGTAAAATGAATACAACAGCTGACTTGTTCTTACAGGAATTGCACGATATAATGCTCAAGGATATATCACAAGACCGAAACATACTGGCAATGTTTTTTAAAGTATAGACAAGGCAGAAAATGATCAGTGCGAATAAAGACGGAGTAGTTGAAAACATTGTTTATACTTTATAAACTAAATATACTGCATGAACTGAAAATGACATTTAAGTTGTGCTACTTTGAGCGATTTCTTTGATTTAATCTGGCGTGAATATACATTCCAAGTTTGGTAACGTTATCGTAAACATGATTAGAAGCAGAACTGCTTCTCGCGATATAATTGTTTATCGGGAATTGTTTACTGATGTAGTGGCTCTGTATTCCTGCCAGGGTCCTCGAGCTAGTGAACAAACTGTGGAGTTGCTGAGGAAATGGTGCAGGCAGAGGCGTACTAAATTATTTACCTCTCAAACAGACAGCACATATCTCGTACTGTTTCATTAAACAAAATGTGCACTATTATTTTTCTAACATTTCTCGTGTACCGCACTCCAACTTTAAGAGCGTAGCAAGGAGTTTCCCACAATAACACAAGCTTTTCTTATCGTTAATTTGTTGAGCAATTTTCGAGACAATCACTCTAAACTGACACTGATTTCATTTACTTTATTTTCTATTAAAACTGATCTAAAATATTTCTTGTATAACGTCGCTTTGTCCTGAAAATTGGATTGTGGTGTGAGATAGGTGCCAGAAAAATAACAGCATTCACTTTGTTTAGTGAAGCTATACGAGATATGCTCCCTGTTCAAAGGAAAGGACTTCAGTGCGCCTCTGCCGGCACCATTTCTCTAGGTTCTCTCACGCCGTGTGGAGAGCCCACGAATGCATATATTATGACCCCGTATTTACCATACATATATTTTAGGAGCAGTTGCTCCTGACTGAACAACAGAATGTCACCAAAAGTAGCCAACGAGCACTATGATGGGGTACAAATATCACAGTTGTCTTTGGTGAATTGCAGTCCCTTGCATTTCCTATGGATCAGAGACCTGTGGCACTGGGCTCCGATAATGGCTCCATTTTCAGAACCCAGCTTAATGTAAACACATGACCTGAATAACTAGTCCGCACCTGAATAACTAACCACAGTGTTTTTACTTTTTCTACTGGTAAGTAGAAGGAAAAATTGCATTCCACCCAAAAATTCGATGTCAAAATTTCATCTGAAATACATGTTTTGAGGCCCCCTGAATCCAAAAGAAAAGAATTTTTAGAAAAAGGTCCGTATGTGTGTCTGTGGACAGCATAACTCAAAAACGAAAAGTCGGTTAAAAACCAAAGTTGATATTTAAGTTCAATGTCATTCAAGGATCCGACTCGAAGATTTTGAAGAAAATAGCCCCACCCTAAACTACCCTTTACGTGGAAAATTTTTCAAAAAATTTTATTTTCTTGAAAATGGTTCTAACGACTTTGATTAAAATGCCATATGTTTCAGATTTTGCATGACAAATAAAATGTATATTTTGAATTTTGTGGCTATAGCCTATGTAGTCCTGTTTACTCTGAACGACTTTTGCATAACTGGTAAACCGTTAGAGAAAGACCAAATCATATAATACAAAAAATGTAGATCTTGCTAAAATACACAATTTATATCTGAGTAAATTTTCTTGTAGGGTGAACCATTTTGGAGATATTCCTTGTTATGTGCGTGAGTTTCGGAAAACTTAAAACTTTCGTGAAATGGAACATCGTTGTTCATTTTTTATATCTTAAATGTGTAAGGAGAACGGGATCTCAAAGCTTTAAAAGATATGACTATCACACAAAGCCTACTGTATTCTAATATTCCCTTGCATCTACAAGGAAATAAGCAATAAGATAATTTGTACAAATGTTTATCTCAACTAACACGAAGAAGATATAGGAATAAGAGTTTGTAAGAATGGTTAGTACAAGAGTAGAGAAAGTCATGCGGTTGCGACACATCAGATTTTTTAGAATCAGGAGGCTTCAAAACATGTATTTCTAGTAAAATCACCATATTAAATAGTTGTTGGGTGGAACGCAATAGATACTTTACTTACTAAAATATATTATTTTTGGTAACTTTTACCATGATGTAGCTATAAGCTACACGTTTTCAGACTTCTAATAATCCATCTGCTACTGTAAATTCTGGGGCATTGCCGCAGACTCCGGTCTACTACGGCTGCAAAGAGTAAAGAATAAAGGCCTGAGGGCCTCAGGGTCATTTACTTTGTGGTCGATTCGTTCCCCTTGAGAGTACTTCACCAATCCTTATCTCTTTCATACGTGGAGGATGAAATTAGGCCGCAACAATGTACGACAGTTTGACAATCCATGTGAGCGCCCTCTTTCTCTCCCTTGGGGATTATATCCTCAGGCGGATTCTTGCAGTAGATACCAACAACTGCTCCAGTAGCTAAAGCTCAGCGTCAGGACATTCTTGCTTTCTCTACTAGGTCTTACAGTAAATAGTATTGTGCCCAAAAATTCAGTATCGATATTTCACTAGAAATGACCGCCTCCGTAGCGCAGCTGGTAGCGCGCTAGCCTCTGGCGCGGAGGACGCGGGTTTGATCCCCGGTACCAACATGGGGATTTTATCCCCTCTGGGAGGTCTGACACGGGGTGCACTCAGCCTCGTTTGGTCCCAGGGGGATCAATTGAGGAGCTACTTGATGGAGAAGTAGCGACCCCAGGTCTAGAAGACCGCATAACCGGCCGGGAGGGCTCGGGGCGCTGACCACGTCTCACCCCCCAGTACTGCACCTCACCAATGACGCCTGTGGTGGGCAGAGGTGGGGGACGCAACGGCTGGGCGGTAGGCCTTGGCCCCTTGTGGGCTGTCGCGCCGGGGTATTTCACTAGAAATACATCTTTGGAAACTCTCTGCATCTAAACATCTGGTACATGTCTTACACTAGCTATTCTTACAAACACTTATTCCTCTATGTCTTATGTCACTCAAGATAATCATTTGCCGAAATTATTTTACTGCTGATTTTCTTGAAGGTGGAAGGGAAATATGGAAGTGCAGTAGGCTTAGAGTGATAATCAGATGTTTTAAAGCTGGTAGCTATATGAAGGGCTTGAAATTCCGTTCTGTTTGCATAACCAAGAAATAGAAAAGTGAATAACGATCGTCCATCTGAGGAAAGTTTAAGAATTGCAAAACTGAAAAATAAGCAATGGTTCACGACACAAAAATCTCATTTGACATAAACTGGGTATTTTAACGAGATCTATTTTTTTTTACTTTCTCTACTGGTAAGTAGGGGAAGTATTGTATTCCACCCAAAATTTCGAAGTCGAGATTTCACCGGAAATACATGTTTTGAGGCCCCCTGAATCCAAAAAAAGCATTTTTAGAAAAAGGTCCGTGTGTGTCTGTGTGTGTGTGTCAGTCTGTCAGTCTGTCAGTCTGTGGACAGCATAGCTCAAAAACGAAAAGTCGGTTAAAAACCAAAGTTGGTATTTAAGTTTAATGTCATTTAAGGATGTGACACGAAGATTTTGAAGAAAATAGCCCCACCCTAAACTACCCTTTACATGGAAAATTTTTCGAAAATTTTGATTTTCTTGAAAATGGCTCTAACGATTTTGATTAAAATGTCATATATTTGAGATATTTTTATGACAAATGAAATGTATATCTTGAATTTTCTGGCTATAGCCGCTGTAGTCGTATTTACTCTGGACGACTTTTGCATAACTGGTAAATCGTTAGAGGTAGACCAAATTATACTATACAAAAATGTAGATCTTGCTAAAATACACAATAAATGTCTCAATAAATTTTCTTGTAGGGTGAACCATTTCGGAGATATACCTTGTTATGTGTGTGAGTTTCGGAAAACTTGGAACTTTCGTGAAATGGGTCATCGTTGTTCATTTTTTTATATGTTACGTGTACAAAGAGAACGGAATCTCAAAGCTTTAAAAGATTTGACTATCGCACAAAGCCTATTGTATTCCAATATTCCCCTTGCATCTACAAGGAAATAAGCAATAAGATAATTTGTACAAATGTATATTTTAACTAACACGAAGAACATATAGCAATAAGAGTTTGTAAGAATTGTTAGTACAAGAGTAGAGAAAGTCATGTGAGTGCAACACATCAGATTTTTTCTTTTCGTTTTATCAGTTGTGCAACAGTCATCCAGAGTAAACAGGGCTATATGGACTATAGCGAGAAAATTCAAAAATATACATACCATTTGACATAAAAATATCTGAAACATGTCATTTTAATCAAAATTCGTAGAACCATTTATGAGAAAATCAAAACTTTCGAAAAAAAATTAGATTTAAAGGCAGCTTATGGTGGAGGAATTTTTCTAAAACTATTCGTGTCGCATCCTTGAAAGATATTAAACTTAAATACCAACTTAGTTTTTTAACCGACTTTTCATTTTTACTTTCTCTACTGTTAAGTAGAAGGAAGTATTGTATTCCACCCAAAAATTCGATGTCGAGTTTTCATCGGAAGTATATGTTTTGAGACACCTTAAATTTAAAAAAAAAAAAAAAAAAAAAAAAAAA